>CAJQUW010010638.1:0-27086 GCA_907163375.1 Prostheceraeus crozeri
ATGCAGTGTGAGACAAGGACAATAACATGGACGGTAAGTGGACAGCAATCAATGTTATTGCCATGGCAATCCAAGGCCAATCACAAACTTCTTCTGGACGTACAGGTCAGGAGCAATCGCTTGAATGGCCAGAGCCTCCATGAAACAAAGCACACTTCTGACATCGGATCTACACAAAATGTGAAAGCGCTCTCTGACACCTGAGAGGTCACATCCGTTAGCAAGTAAATGTCGAGCAAAAGAGCTCTCGGGCAAAGACTTGGATCGAAGAGGAGCACTCCTCCCTTCCAACAACCACGTGGGTATATGCTTCTTGACCCGCTCACCCAAGGATCTTTCTGTTCTGCCAATGTGCTTGCTGCTGCAGGCGCACTCAAATTGATAAATAACTTTAGAATGAGCAGAAACAGGAAGTTTATCCTTGGGCGAACTAGCCGGAACACGAGAGGTCAAAAATGTAACAACCGTTTCACTACCGGGACACACTTAAGAGAAGTTCGTCAAGTTTGTTCTTTAGAGATAAAGCGTTTGACACGCATTATGATGGCAGAGCATCGGGATTTTGTGTGGGGAAAGCTCTTGGAGCAACATCTAACTGAGTGTGAGAGGTGGGAGCACAATGAACAGTCCTGCTAAAATCATTTAATGAAAAAATGCACTAACTTTATCAATAAGCTGGTCATCGACGTAAAGAGCTCCTTTCTCAATGCGCACATTTTTGCCCCTATAGTCATCGGTTTGCAACATTCTCTCCACCAAACGCCTATATTCACTTTGTTGAAATGGCGTCAAATCTGTACTCAAGACACGATCAAGGTCAGTATCTTTCAAGCTTTTGGCTTTATTCAAAATATCCCGCTTTTTTGATTGCTTTATCACTGTAACGCGAATCGGTCGAGGTTTACCTCTATTTTTCTTTCCAATTCTGGTGATCGATGCACCATCACTATTCGTGTCGACAGGAACTGTAATTGTTTTACAAATGTTCGCCAAAGAGATCTCGAGATTTATTGCTTCTCCAATACCATGAATGATTATGTTGCCGCGTCGCATTTACCTTTCAAGGTTTTCTAACATCATGTTTTGGTGTTCAACAGTCGCCTCCAGTGCTTGTAATCTCTGCTGTAGCTTGCGATTATCCTCGAGAATAATGTCCAATTTACGATTCATGTGAATCAAGAATTCATCACCATCATCGTCATCAATACTTGCTTTACGACGGGTCTTGACCAAAACATCAGTCAATTGTGCCTTTGTTTTAGACTTCAGTTGACCAGCACTAATATCTAAAACTTCTGAGGCATTACTACCTTTCCCTGACTGACTGTACACCACGGAGGAATAAAAAAAGACTCGAACTTGGGTTACGAGAATCGCAAAGTCAGTGTTCTAACACAAGGCCACCACCACAGGCCTGATTTGATGGTGTGGAATACCAATTTCAGCAAGTAGAAGTCAAACGAAGGACGAGACTGACCTTTGCTTGAAATTGATGATGCACAATTTAGTCCGGCAGCCAGAATGAGTTTCTGCAGGGAACGAGGCCGAAAGTGAGACTTTCACAGAATGATGTACATCCTATGCCTACTACGAATCGGTGCGTCTGCCGAGTTCTAGTGAGTTCCTCTTCTTGTCACACAAGATCAAAGAAAAACACATGTAAATCCAATAGGACGCAGGTTGCAGTTTTTGGTTAAAATGAAATGTTCTATGTTTTCTCTTATCAGCTGGAAAGTGTTAGGTCTAGAATCATAATTTTTGACATAGAATGTCTTCAGGTCAGTTCCTATGATGTGCATGTGCTATTATCATGCATCTGATCGGCGATGTGTGCGAGAATGTGGTTGAATATGGATAAAGTTACTCAAAATGTTTGTGTTTGCCGACATTAAGAGGCTCACCAAATCTATATGTGCTTAGCTTTATTGACAGGGGTGCATGAACATGAAAGAAAATGGTCTGAAGACATTCCATGTCACAAATTATGACTCTGGGCTTAGTACTTTTCGTTTAATCAGAAAACACACAAAATTTCATTTAGGCAAGAACTACAATCTGCGTCCCATTGGATTAACATGTATTTTTCTTTGATCCTGTCTGACAAGAAGAGGAACTCACTAGAACTCGGCAGACGTGCAGATTCGCAGTAGGCATAGGGTGTACATCATTCTGTGAAAGTCTCACTTTCGGCCTCGTTCCCTGCAGAAACTCGTTCTGGCTGCTGGACCCATTAAGTACCAATGCTCCTATCAGCGCATCAAGAACATGTTCACCATTGTCGGATGTAATCGCTGGTATATCCAAGAATATGGGATAACGAAGCGACGAGGCTCAGAACGAAGAGCAGAGAGCGACTCAACGGACGATGACGGATCCAATGATGCAAAAAATATGCAAATATACTCCTGGACACAGAAGAACGACGTACCAAATGGCATGATTTGTCAGACAACCCGAGAGACACAACCGCACGCCAGAGACAAAGTAATGCTATTGTATGTAACTCTTGAGAAGTCAATGAATATTGCAATTATTGATCACTGTTAGTCACAGATAATGGAGAGAGGAAGAAATCTTTGATTGACTTTTTACTAAGTCTATGAAAGTTTGCGTCCCTCAATAGATGGTAATTCATGATAAGTTTGAAAGTCTATGAATGTTTGCAATGTGAATAGATTTGAAATTCAGATTTCTATCTAGAAATGATTTGAAATATACATTTACCAATTCATTCATTAATGGAATCTGAAGCTGGAGGGACGGACGACGGTTCATGGCTATCTGGTACGGTGAGAATTCTATGTGAAATTGGCGGGCATATAATGGTGCATTATATACCCTCTAATGCAGGGCAATAATGTATTTCAAACTCATTTCAATCATTTCTATGACCTCCAAAGCCATCGAGAGTGAAATACAATTCATATTTCATAAAGAAAATAAAAACGGCAGTGCTGCATATACGTTTGTGCTGTTTTAAGGTCTGCAAGGTCCGTGACGTCATCATTGATGATTCTTTCTTTTACTCTCTTCAACCTTCACCCATGACCGCGCAGTCGAAAATGCCGAAATTGATATCATGTAGAGAAAAATGCTGAACATGCAAACATTCGGATGCTTTGGAGAAGTGAAGCAATGAACTATTTCTTTCTTCATTTACTTGTGCTCCGAGAAGGAGCACCTCTCTTGCGAAGCACGGCTACGACGTCGCGTCTGCAGAAGCGTGAGACTAGTTAACTGCATGCAGTGTGGCATCCATTTCCCAAAATCTCTTTCGTAAGTCTGATTCTAAATCAAAATTCAAAACATTTTATTTCGAAATTAGATAACGGTGCAGGTTTACAAAGCAGACATTGTTAAGTGAAGATATTCAGAAAACCGGTGATGCACATATAAGATATTCAGAGTCTGTCAGAAAAAGTAATGAGACAGGTGAATGAAATATTTAAAGATGAGATTCCTCAGTTACAAAATGAATCAGTGAGGTCATAGATATTGGGTCATCTGGAAGAAGATGTATGGTATCACAAATTCTAATCACATATTATGTGGTGATGTATATATCTAGCTGATTTACTTTGCATTATGAGTTACTTGAGTTATTCTGATGAAACTCATTGCCGATTGCATGTCAGCGTTTACCACCGGGATCTTTTCAGTCAGAAATAGTGGCAGGTATCATTTATTGAAAAGGTGATCCGCGGTTTTACCTGGACAATACACTGATTTCATTGCACGGTCACCCTTTCTATCGGTCAATTAACTAAGACTTCAGGACTGATTGATCTATAACGCATAGAAAATGCAAGTACGCAAGGATCATTAACTACAGCAGTAATTTTGTGATCGCATAGTGGTTTCCGAAGATATAAATTGTCATTTTTCGGGAACTTTAGATTATAAAACTTCCCTGGACTGCACTCCTCAACTAAACTGCGACAAATATTTTCCTATTAGTTGATTTGTCATGCATACGTGAATTCGATAATGAGAAATCTTGAATGAAAATTACATTTCCAGACATTGGAAGCAGATGACATGATTCTGACACCACACACTCTGATATCTACCTCATCAGATAAAGTAATGATGCAATCATTGCTGTCAGAAAATCCATCAAATATCAGGACGCCAATTTCACACACATTCTATTATCTTGCAAGGACACTCGGGTGCTTGCCAGTTCAGCCGAACGCATTACGAAATTTGCGAACTGTTTACACTGCACACTTAATATTTAATTCATACAGTAGAAAACATTGAAAATTTCATTTTTGCCTAAAATGCATCTGCGTTCCACTGGATTAACATGAGTTTTTCTTTGATCCTGTCTGACAAGAAGAGGAACTCACTAGAACTCGGCAGACGTGTAGATTCGTAGTAGGCATAGGGTGCACATCATTCTGTGAAAGTTTCATTCTCGGCCTCGTTCCTTGCAGAAACTCGTTCTGGCTGCATGAGCATGTGAGACCGTGTGAGGAGGACTCATTAACTGAATTGCTTTTGTTGTAAGTAGTAAGTAAAACTCCACTTCTGGACCGCGCAAGATGGCCGCCGTCGCTGACGTCCCCCCCCTCTGGACCGGCAGAGTGTCGTGGTCGGCCGCCGTGGTGCTTTGGGTCTGAGTCCCCCCCCCTCTGGAATGACAGAGGCCTGTCGTGGTGTGCCGGCCAGGTGGGTCCACGTTCACAACATGTTCGCTGACTTTCCCCCCCCCTCTGCATCGGTAGAGTGTCGTGGTGGACTTGGGCGACCGCCAGGATTAGTCTTGAGGCTATAGTGTGTGATGTTTTTCGTGCAATCTGCTGAATGTTGGGTTGTAAACTGGGCTGTTTCGAGTGGAAGGAGTGGTCGGATGTGAAAACGGAGGCCAGATTCGGATTCAGCGTGAAATTCTGCATCGGTATGGTGAGTTTCAAGTCAATCGGAGAGAAAAAGTTTCGCTGACGTCCCCCCCCCCCTCGGGAGAGCTGGCTTCGATCTTGGCTTCCAGTGGACGGATTTAGTCGTGCCATAGCTCGTTTGAAAGCTAAGAGTGAGACAAATTCACTGAAAGAATCGGCTTGTTCCTATCTGTCTTCGTTTAGATGTGAGACGCCATTTAAGATTTTAGGTCGGAGCTCACCTGAAAAAATCCTAAGTGTCAGAGTGGCTTTGTATGGGCAAAATTTTGAAAATTTTCCAAAGTGTGGCATTTCGACCTGGGACCGTCACCAAAACATTTTTCATCAAATTTCGCTGACCTCCCCCCCCCCCCGACAGCAATCTTCTAACTTTGGTTCTAGTGGACGGATTTTGTCTTACAGCTACTCGTTTGAAAGAGGAGAAAAAACTGCTGGACGACATTTTTTGCCGCGAGTCAATCGGACCAACCGTTCAAAAGTTAGAGCTGTTACAAGATTTTAGGTCGGAGCTCGCTCACCTGAAAAAATCCTAAGTGTCAGAGTGGCTTTGTATGGGTAAAATTTTGAAAATTTTCCAAAGTGTGGCATTTCGACCTGGGACCGTCACCAAAACATTTTTCATCAAATTTCACTGACCTCCCCCCCCCGGGAGAGCTGGCTTCGATCTTGGCTTCCAGTGGACGGATTTTGTCGTGCAATAGCTCGTTTGAAAGCTAAGAGTGAGACAAATTCAGTGAAAGAAACGGCTTGTTCATATCTGTCTTCGTTCAAAAGTTAGAGCGGTTACAAGATTTTAGGTCGGAGCTCGCTCACCTGAAAAAATCCTAAGTGTCAGAGTGGCTTTGTATGGGTAAAATTTTGAAAATTTTCCAAAGTGTGGCATTTCGACCTGGGACCGTCACCAAAACATTTTTCATCAAATTCCTCTGAACGAGGGGGGGAGGGGGGGAAGGGGGGCAGGTCAACGAAATTTGGTGAAAAATGTTTTGGTAAAGGTCCCAGGTCGAAATTCGGAAGTTTTAAATTTTTCAAAATTTTCACCACACTGGAGCTCTCACACTTAGGAATTTTTTCACTTGTGGCATGTTACATGGACATGTGCTGACGGACCAACTTCCCGTGGTCATATGAGAATGGTTCAGGTGTCATATGATAGAGAATGATGAGACGAATCGTTTGCAACAAACCGCATGTCGCTACGATGAATACTTTCGGAGGTAGAGCCATTTTAAGTTTTCTTCCGAGCATATATAAACCCCCGACAACGTAAGTCTGATCACTTCATCGAAAGACGAGGTAAGCGACGGTCGTCGCTCTGAGCTCCCGATATCGGGTGTTTCAAAGGACTCTATCTTTTGAAGTAGGCAAGCTATCTACTTACTTCAAAGTTTGTATGATAGAGTTTGATAGTGTCTTTACTACTGATAAAATTTTTTAAAAGTAGTATGAGTAGTAAAATGCGGAATTTTTTAAAAATTCTTAATTTTCAGTTTTTTCAAAGTTTTAACATATAGACTAAGGTTTTCAAGTATCCTGAGTTCAAATCTGCTATCAGATTTGAAATTTGACTAAGTCTAAGGCAGCTTTGAGGGGTTAGATCCCAGCTACTGATCACTACCTTTGACTCGGCGTTCCTGTTACCACTTCGGGGCAGTGACAATGATGTCTTCAGCTGTAAAGAGCGGGTATCGGGGAAGATCTCTCACTTCCCTAGTGATCAGTACAAGGCCTTCGGGCTGTCGACGGGATCGAGTGCCACTCACTACACTCTTTAGGAATATGACTGTACTACATGATTCCAAACTTATACAAATTTCATTATCTTACAGCTAACGATAAATCAGGCATGGCAAACGATAAAAACAGAAAATACCATATCAAAATGTGTGTGTGCGGTCGAATAAATCGCAGTGCGGACGCCAAGGCTCATGTCAAGAAGGCGGCCACCGGCCACATGATTATCTTGAATAGGGTTGCGTGTGTGAAGTGCAGAGTGCTGAAGGGTGATGAGGATGAGGCGCGTTTTTACAGAGTGCATGCTGACTGTAGTGGTGGTTTAGTGAGTGATTTGAGATTTACGCAGTTGATTGTGGAAGAGAGGGAGCGAATGTTGGCGATCGAGCGAGAGGGTAAGGTTGATTATGTTGTTGAGAATGATGTGTTGGCGAGAGCGGTTGCGTCGTTGGAGGGTGAGATTGAGCGAAAGAGAGTGCTTGAGAGTGATGATGAGGATGATGTGGATTTAGATAGGGAGCGTGTGAGGAAGCGTGTGAGGAAGTTGAGCTCTTCGTCGTCGGAGGTGTCAAACATTGTCATCACCGACCCCCCGAAGAGCTCATCTTCCCCAAAAGTGAAGAGTGGTGGGATTCGTGTGCAGTCGGCGAGGTGGTTGAAGGATGAAGAGAAGAGGCATGTTTCGCAGCAGATGGCGCATGATTTGTTGATTAATAAGTATGAGAGTTTGAAGAAAGTGAAGGATGAAGTTGTGAAGGAGTTGGATGAGTTGAAAAAGAAGGAACTGAAGTCGAAGGAGGTAGCGGATGAAAATATTAGAATGAGGCGTAGTGTGACTGATTTGAAGAAAAAGACGCGAGAGTTGGAAGAGAAGAATGATGAGTGTGAGAAGAGGGCGAGTGCTGCGGAGAGAAGAATGAGAGATGCAGAAGCGAAGTTTGAGGAGATGATGAAGGAGATGAGTGTGTTGAGAGCGAGGAATGTTGAGTTGGAGAGGACTGTGGCTCGGCGGGGTGATGAGAGGCAGGCGTATGAGAAGTTGGAGCGCATGAGGGATGAGTGGGAACGTGTGAATGAGGATCGTTTGTTTGAGTTTCACATCCCTATTCGGGATAATCATTTGGCCGGCGAAGTATTAGTAAATCAAAGCCTCGACGAGTCCATCCTAATATATAACGGTCATCCGAGTAAGAAGTGCCTACACGCCAGCCTGAGAATGCGCGGCCATCTACACAAATTTTCTATTCGGAAGCGCGCGAGACTGCCAAAGGATGACTAACTTGGTAAGTGAAAAGTAAATAAGATAGTATATCCTATTCTAATACATATCATTTTCATTGCAGATCTTTGCCCGCCTTCACCACCCCATCACGTCACTCCCGAGAACGAACCATCGGCTCTCTTAAGGGCCACCTAGGGGCAAGACATGATAGAACCTCCACGCGGTTTGCCCTGGGCAGTCTTCGGACTGGCGAATACTATCATTAAGTTGAATCTGCTATCAGTCAACTTGAACGTTGCGTCGCGTTAGAGGGGTATATAAACCACTGCCTCTCATTTCATTTCATTTCAATCATGCAGACGCCGAACAGTCAAGTCAGCTCTCCTCGCGGACCGCAGTTAAGGCCGCGAAATTTATTTGAGGAGTTTGTCAGGCTAGAGGAGCAAGACAGAGTTTTTAATAATCTTGCTCGGATTGGCAATCCGATGACAGCAACTGCTGTCAATCCAACGGAATGGCGCTACATTCCACTTTTTAGCCACGTGCCAATTAGCGTGGAAGTCGACAGTGCTACCAAAGAGAGAGTCAAAGACTCTCTCAGCAGAATTGGTAGGGTGTAAGATGACGTTACTCCGAGAACGAACCATCGGCTCTCTTAAGGGCCACCATGGGGCAAGACATGATAGAACCTCCACGCGGTTTGCCCTGGGCAGTCTTCGGACTGGCGAATACTATCATTAAGTTGAATCTGCTATCAGTCAACTTGAACATTATGCAGTCGATTGCTATCCCTGAAGCATTCTGATTCGCTGTTGAGCAATTCATTGTTGAAAACCCTATATAAGCCAGAAGATTGTAGCACTTCTCATTCAATTTGAAGTCATGATGGAAGCGACATCTACTAGCACCATTCCCGTCTTCATCGATGAAGACAACGCCATTCCCGAGTTCGTCATCCTCGACGAGTGGGATGAGGAGGATGAGAAGAAGGGGAAGATTAAGAAGATTGTTTGGACGGATGAGGTATGGACTCCAAATACCACTCGCATCCGAAAGGTGCCAGATGCACCAGTACGACCTCGGCGGTATAGGGTCTATGACAACCTAACCGTCATACCCATTGACTATTCCAGCCAATAGTCAACTTAATTGACACCATTGACACCGAGAACGAACCATCGGCTCTCTTAAGGGCCACCATGGGGCAAGACATGATAGAACCTCCTCGCGGTTTGCCCTGGGCAGTCTTCGGACTGGCGAATACTATCATTAAGTTGAATCTGCTATCAGTCAACTTGAACGTTGCAAATGAAGTTCGGTGTAATACTTCCTTTCGACGGGCGTTCCTGTAAAGGGCGGCGGTGAAACCCGTAGCTATGTATACCGCAAGGGACATTCGGCAATGGTCAATCTTGTTTAACCTCTCTGCGTCATGTTTGCAAGTGATTGCCTCTGTCTCAACGTAGTATGCATTCGCGCCAGGGCGACATTTAGCCAACTGTCGAAGGTTGCCTAAAACTTTCCATTGCATACGTTATGAGAACCATGAGTTCTACCTGTCTCTATCAATGAGACGAATTGATGAATGGAATGAAATGGGAGGACACTCACGCGCCACACGCAACATAACACACTTCTCTCTTCCGTAGTCTAACAAGCTCTTTACACATGGATCGCAGTCGATTGCTATCCCTGTATCAGAAGTGTAAGCTATCTTAATTTTATTTGACACTATTTCATCTATCATCATCGTCCATATGAAATGTTTTAAGATTTACAAGTTAGACTAAGCGTGCTACTATTTCCAAATGAAAAAGTATACATGGTTAAATCATCCACTTAAGCCCATCCGTAGTCTAACAAGCTCTTTACACATGGATCGCAGTCGATTGCTATCCCTGTATCAGAAGTGTAAGATATCTTAATTTTATTTGACACTATTTCATCTATCATCATCGTCCATATGAAATGTTTTAAGATTTACAAGTTAGACTAAGCGTGCTACTATTTCCAAATGAAAAAGTATACATGGTTAAATCATCCACTTAAGCCCATCCGTAGTCTAACAATATCTTTACACATGGATCGCAGTCGATTGCTATCCCTGTATCAGAAGTGTAAGCTATCTTAATTTATTTGACACTATTTCATCTACCATCATCGTCCATATGAAATGTTTTAAGATTTACAAGTTAGACTAAGCGTGCTACTATTTCCAAATGAAAATGTATACATGGTTAAATCATCCACTGAAGCCCCATTCAAGTAAGTCAGTATGAAAGCAAAGATAATACGAAATAAAAATTTATTATGGCATGTATTTCAAAAGGTCTTCATCGTCAATATCGTCCCAGAGTCTGGCTTCACATAGATAACAAAAACAGTTCAGTTGCTTTAATCGTTCTTCCACTGCGAGCCTCACTTTGTCAATATACTCCCACTCCTCCATAGTTCGTGGCTGGGAGTTAGGGGTGTACCACTCCCATAATTGGTGGAGGAACTTGATGCTGGTGATCTCCATCACATCGTCAGTATCGTACTGGAGATACTTCCACCTCACACCTGTTAAGTCGGGACACTCCTTCTCACATACACTCTCTTCGTTGTCCGCTGGTAATAACACCTTCTCTACCTTCGTTGGAGCGTTTGGTGTTGAGGATGGAGAAGAGAATTTTGTGTTTGGTGTTGTCGGAGGGCTTGTCATGTTGACTGTGAATAATAACTTTGAAATGTTTTCTAATTCTTAAGTATCAACAAGCAACCAATCAGAATGAACAGCCAATCAATGATGAATATGAAAGTATATATGCAAAGTGACATTCGTGTCATTTCACTCTGTCTTTGAGACGCATAAGTGAACTGTTGTCTAGCGAATTCTGTTATTATTTGAGGCGTACAAGTGAATTCCAAATTTGAGACGTATTATTTGAGTGAAGTCTCTATCTTGTTGAAGTATCAAGCTTAAACATAATTTCGTTGAAATGGTAAGTTGAAAATTTCTTCACTCATCTCCCTCAAACGTGTGGCTAATAGCATCTTCCTCAATTTCAGGCATCAACTTCATCACCAACACCCTCCCTTCTCGAGGAAAGTTTAGAGTTGTTGAGTCAAGGTAGGTTGTAACAATACACTGAGACTTGAACAGAGATGAAAGAATGATTTCTCTTTCAGGTGATGTGAGTTCCAGCTCAGGACTCTCGCGACAAGGCAACGAGTGGGAATGTGCCGACTGCGGACATATGTTTACAAGGAAGCACAGTCTCCTTCGACACATCAAACAACGTGTGTGTCAACGCAAAGCGGCGTCAATCTCCGGAGATGAAGTTGATTCTGACGATGACATCTCCTTTCCTTGCGATTTGTGCCCTCTTTCTTTTGATAGTCACTTTCAGCGATCTTCGCACAGACTTCAACACACGCATGCAAATGATCACTACACCAACGGTACCTCTACCATCTCCCTCATTAATGTTTCACATAATAATTTAGTACGCGACTACTGCATGGAGTCCAATACTCAAATAGTAGATTTTCCTGAGTGGCTCCTTCAAAATTCAAACATTATCGAAGCGCTCTTCAACAATTTAGACAATTTTAGAATGAAGGCGCTCATCTACCTTAAACTAAAATATATTAAGATAGATTTTCAAACGGGTCAAGTGACGGAGAGAATACAGTTTCATGTTCCTTCCTCTTCCGCAACCGAAGTTGTAGACTGCGAGTCTTGGCTAAATTTTCACATTCAATGTTTAAAATCAAATGTAGATAAATTCAATCAACGCGACAGCGCTCTCATTTTTGATGGTGTGGACTCAGCCATATTCAAAATTTCACTATTAGAAAGTCATGCAGCTCGAGGTACATTTAAACTACCAAAAACGTTGTATAATAAGAAAGCTGTCATCAATGTCGATTGTAAATCACAGTGTTTCAAATATGCAGTCCTATCCATCCTTCACTATAATGATATCAACGCGCACCGAGCTCGCACCTATAGCTATAGACAGTGGGAGGATGAACTAGACTTTGAAGGTTGTGATAGTAACAACATGAAAATCAAAGATGTAGAAACGTTCGAAAAACATAATAAGATTAAAATTGTCGTTCACGTGTGGGAGAAGGGGTTGAAGGGTGCCCGCTATAATTCACGTTCAACTTGTTATGAACGTGTAGTCAACCTCTTATTAGTAAAACAAGATGATAGCGAGGAATGGCACTACTGTGGTATTCCCAAAATCTCTCGCTTGTACACTCACTTGGGGCACTCTAAAAGAGGTGAACATTTTGTATGCGACCGCTGCATCCGCTCCTTTTGGAGTAAAGATAAATTTGAAACTCACTATGAATGGTGCAAGCGAGGTAAATTACAAATGGAACGCATGCCCAAAGATAAAATATTTTCACATAGGGATAATGGTGACGAATTAAGTCCCCTGCGTGTCATTTACGCAGACATAGAATGCTACATTGATGATATCATCCACAAGCCAGCAGCCATATCCTGCTATGAAGTATGGCATGACCACTTTAGGAATAGACAAAACAAAATGCATACTTGGCAAGGTGAAGATTGCATTTCAAAATTTCTAGAATTTCT
Source organism: Prostheceraeus crozeri (assembly GCA_907163375.1). Taxonomy (NCBI): domain Eukaryota; kingdom Metazoa; phylum Platyhelminthes; order Polycladida; family Euryleptidae; genus Prostheceraeus; species Prostheceraeus crozeri. Next base: position 12,458 of record CAJQUW010010638.1, read on the forward strand.
CGATAAAGCTGCTAAATTTCAACAATCATATGATTCCCAATTGCAGCGTAAGTCACTACATATGTCAGATGAAGACAAACAAAAATTTGAAAGTTGCACATCCTGCCCTAAATGTCATAAAACGTTTGATGACGATAAAATTAAGAAAGTGCGTGATCATGATCACATCACTGGTAAATTTAGAAACGCACTCTGCTCCAAATGTAACTTTTCACTTAGGTTGAGACGTCGTGTACTACCCGTCATTTTTCATAACTTTAAGGGCTATGACAGTCATATGCTCATAAAAGGAGGGTTGAGCCAGATGAAATCGTGGCAGTTTAATGTAATAGCACAAACGAGAGAAAAATTCATGGCAATGACAGCAAAAGTACCAGTAGATAAAACTAAAGAAAATAAGACAGTCTTCTTCGAAATAAAATTTTTAGATTCATTCCAATTCATGTCAGCGTCACTAGCTTCTCTCGTTCGTAATCTCAAGTTTCTTCCCCATAGTCAAACTTTGAAGAAACACTATCCAAACTTAACGGATGAAATAATCACTCGCAAAGGAGTCTTTCCTTATGCGTATTTTAGCTCAATGTCTAAACTAAATGAAACAACCCTTCCTTCCATTGACAAATTCCAAAACGATTTGACGGGTGAAGATTGTCCAGTAGAAGATTATGAACATGCTCAAGAGGCATGGTTAAAATTTGAATGTAAAACGTTTGGCGATTATATGATCGCTTACTTAGAATTAGATGTCATTTTGCTGGCTGATGTCTTTCAGGAATTTCGACGAGTGGCATTAGAAGAAGACAAATTAGATCCTGTCCACTTTGTCAGTCTACCAGCCATGTCCTTTAAATCAGCCTTTAAAATGACTGGTGAGACCATTCATCTCTTACAAGACCCGGAGATGTATAATATATTTGAGCGCGGAATACGCGGTGGTCTCACATTTGTAAATAAACATCATATAAAATCTGAAACAGTAGGTGATGATCATATCCACCTAAAGTACTATGACCAAAATAATTTATATGGCAGTTCACTGTCTAAACCACTACCTCATTCCGAGTTTAGTTGGTTAAATCAAGATGAGCTTGAGTATTACTCCAACCCTTCAAACATACTGAAGATTCCAGATGAAGGTGATTGGGGATATTATTTTGAAGTGGATTTGATTTATCCAAATAGCATTAAAAATAAAACTGCTGATTTCCCACTCGCACCTGAATCTGGTGAAGTGACTGAAGATATGTTTTCACCATTCATGTCACAATTTCATAATAACTTAACAGAGTGTGGACAGCCAAGGTACAAACCATGCCGCAAACTTTTACTCACCCAATATGATAAGAAAAATTATCTCGTACACTTCTGCATATTAAAATTCTATTTAGAAATGGGCATGCTTCTAAAGTCAGTTCACCGCATTATCAAATTTAGACAGAAAGCCTTCCTCAAACCCTACATAGATAGTAACAGTCAAAAACGTGCACTCGCCCAAAATAATTTTGAAAAGGATTTTTATAAATATAAGAATAACAGTCTTTTCGGAAAGACCATGGAGGATGTTAGAAAACGTATGAATTACAAACTAGTCGTTGATGAACAAAAATATCACAAATTGACCTCATCACCTCTTTTCATTGATAGAGACATCATCGATGAGGATCTTGTAGGTGTTAAAATGATAAAATCAGAAGTTGAGTTGTGCAAACCCATCTATATTGGGCAAGCCGTTTTAGATTATTCCAAGCTTGAAATGTATCAACTCTTCTACAAAATATTAAAACCATGCCCTCTCGTAAAAGAGGTTCGCTTGCTGGGTGGTGATACAGATGGTTTCTTTTTAGGAATTACCACTCAAAAAGATTTAAATTTTAATGAAGTAGGCAAGTCATTAGAAAAATATTTCGACACATCTAACTACAATCCCACTCATCCACTCTATTCCATACAGAATAAAGCCAAACTTGGTTGTTTTAAGGATGAAACAGCAGGAAAGGAAATAGATGAAATGATTCTCCTCCGTCCTAAATTGTATTCCATGAAATTAAAAGAATGTGCAGATAGTATTAAGCGTGCTAAAGGTATATCAAAATCCATTGTTCATAAAATGAAACATCGCTCCTATAAGAAGGCCTATAAAAATAAAATATAACGTTTGTCAATATGACAATCTTAAAATCTCAAGTTCATACTGTGAAAACGTACACGTTCAAGAAACGAGCACTTTCAGCATGGGAGGATAAGAGGTGTTGGATAGGACATAACACATCTCTTCCACATGGACATCCTGACACAAACATACCTCCACCCAAAAGAATAAAACTCACGCTACCACATTCAGGAGATGTATTGACATAATCAACTTTAACTCAGTATTTTGATGTTGCTTTTTGTAGATATACATGGTTGTTTTATGTATCGCATGAGATCGTTTCTTCCTTGTGAATATATGCCTACAGTCAGCCCATTCCCCCTATATCTGTGAAAAGACTTTTTCATATACATATTTTTATTTCAATAAACATATCACAATGACTTCACTTTGTTTTCCGAAACACTAAAGTTACGAGGGATTTAGTATCTTTCACATGGATGCACTCTTGTAAACCATTGGTAATTTTGATAGCAATAGAGGGTATAGTTTGTTTGACGACGGGATGATAGAAAATAGATTCAAACATCTTCTCGACTATTCCATATGAAGCGTCTTTATCATGAATGAAATCACGTAAAATGTATTCTTTTTTCTCACCAACAGAAATAGGTAAAATCAAATCACTTTGAATGTAAAGGTGCTGTTCATGTTTATCAAGTGTCATTGGTGTTTTCTATACCAATCGTATGCGCAGCAGCAAACACTGTTTGTAGCATTGAAAAACCAAAGAGTTTTTTCAAATTTTTACTCAATTGACATTGAATGTCATCACCCAGTTTCAGAACAACGCGTTGATTTTCAATTGAAAACGAAATGTGGTGTGTCTTTACATCATATTTACTTTTCATCACATGCTTCAACTTCTGTTGTATATAAGGATTTACTACATGAATGAAGCTTTCAACTGTATGATATAGACGCGGCATTATATTGATAGCAACTTTAGATTCTTCATAAGACTGGTAAATTTTCTTGATGCGATCGCCATAGATGTCCACCCACCATTCATCATTAACTGAATCAGCTTTAGTGTGATATTCATGAGAAGCATACACCACACCGCTTCCAATAATAGGTGTATAATGTCTTACAAAATGACGCAAGGTTGGAGAGAAATAAACTGTAAGTTTGTCATTATATTTCTGAATAACCAACTTATTTTTGTCCGCCATAATTTTCTCTCCATACTTCTTACCCACAGTCTCATTCCATCGTTTTACTAACTCAATAAGTGATAAAGGTTGAACACCACGCTTTTTCAAAATGATGCGTTCTTCGCATTCTACAACATCTTCATCAAATATTTTAAATCTATAATGAAATTTGTTGATTCGATTTGAATAAACTTTTTTAACATTTGCAGTAGCAATTGACGTTAGATGTAGTCCATGACCAAAACCAAGATGTGGATAGAATTCATTATCCAACCTCAGCGTAAGACCTTTAGTAAAAGAATGAAAGCGGAGGAACTGTCTCCCACTCCAATGATAGATAGTAAACTCATAAGCTTTCTGATTTTATTCTTCATGATGGAAGTATTACCACTGTTGAATGCCTTAATAATTTTCTCATTCCCAAATGGTTCATAAGAATCTGATTTTATCTGAATCCATTCATAGTTCCACTTTCCATCTGATGTTAAATTGTATGGGAACTGAAATGCATTATTCATCGTTATTCCATCATGGGTGCGAGGAGTCAATATCATTTCTTCCAAATCATTCACATTCTGAATATTGCTATCATAGCAAATACTAGAAACGCCAACCTCCCATTCACCTTCTAAATGCAGTGGGCGATTTAATTCTACTCGATAGTCTGATGGTTTATTTTTGGGAAATTTATTCATAGAAGCATTACTGGGTAAGTAGATTAGAAACGAGTCCTTATTTTCACTTTCCATATTATTCACATTGGAAAAATATATTAGCATACGTTTGCATTAACTCTTCATTCGGAAATGGAGTGTGATACTTGTCACAGCATCTTTATGAAAAGGAATCAACGCACCAGCATCGTCATAAATGGCAATATCAATTTGTGGGATGTAGTTTGATTTCAGCTTTGTATAATGCACTTTCTTGAAAGTATGCTCAGATAAAATACTGCAGCTTTTTGGCTGGTATGGTATCATTGCTAGCAATGGAGCTTCAACATCTCCCACACGTACATCTTCACCAATATTGGAATATATCTGAAAATAGTTAATACGACGCGATAGCGACATGTCTGCGCTAGCTTTGGTTACAGTACCACTTTTAAAGATATTTTGATCAAAACCCAAAATGTCCATTAGAGTTTTATCCATAATTAGTTCAATACCTTTTCCACTTATAGTGAGAGACAAAGTACCTTCTTTTTCAGAAAATGAAATATGTTGCTCATTAATCACTTCATTTAAATAATCTACAACCAATTTAACCGAAGTAATAATGCGAGGCATCAACACTCTTGTTTCATGTAAGATACCACCTAAAGGCTCTACACACTTTCTGTATAAAGATACGCTCCATTCTGTATCAAATTGATTTGACCTTTCACATGGTAAATGTTGCATATCAGATTTTCCATGAACAGCTGCAGAACGATGTCGTAAGAACTGATGAAAATCTTTTGAACAAACTAATACTAGATCATCATCATTTAATTTGCTTATTGCAATATGATTAGATGATTTAATATAAGTCAATGTTGCCACTTGTTTGCCATCAACTCGAAGGAGATAATTAAATTTCTTCAATAATGTTTCAGGAGTCATGTTTGTCTTTCTTGGCTTAATCACAATCTTCTTCACCAACGTCTTCTCATTTCTTGGAATAAGATCTACATAATAAGCTTCCTCTCGATATATTAACTGTTTATGACCACTTATGTGGTAATTAACGTTAAAATTATCATAGCTTGTTAAGGCGCTAGCGAGGTAACCTAAATCATTTCTTAAACTTGGACTTAAACCAACAATCCAATCTTTCTCAACTACATGATGTACATAAGTATAATCATCATTGTGCGGAGTAAATTGGACAATATGTTTACTCGCTTTATTCAAGAAATCATATATAAACTTTTTACATGATAAGAGATCTTTCTTTGGCCACTGTGGAATGTATACTCGGCACCCCTTTTCACATTGATAAGCAGCTGTACGCCTCATATTAATAGTCATCACCTCATGATCAAAAGTATAGACACAGTTGCTATAAACAAGTTGAGTGACACCCACTTCCCAATTTCCATTTAGCTGTTGTGCATGATCAATGGGAGTAGAAAAGAGTGCGGCTCGATTACTAGTAAATCTCTTTGTAGCCGCATTGCTAAGCAAAATATGATAAAACGACATTTTTATATTGCTGATCTGCAACTTTGCATAACATCATGAAGACTTGGATTTTGGACTCTCTACAATATATCAGAGTTGATCGTGATGGAAACGTACATTTCAAAAATTCTCATGGTCATACATCAAGAGGAATTACATTAACATGGCGACAATTTGTCAACCTCAATGATATCATGAGGGATTTGGAATATTTTGAAACATTAAGATTCATCTCCTTGGGTGATCAAGTTTGGCTTCAACATTACAGAAATGAAATTCAAATCTACCATTCTCATTCCGCAAACTGTTTCTCATTTCGCAAATACAATTGGGAGAAGTATAGAAGATATATACATCGCTCCATCATGACATTTATTCGTCGTGAGTTCATCGCCCTACTATGCAAATCTTAATCAGACATGACTACCACACATCATGAGTTGGAAATTAGATTCCCTACAACGTATTGAAACGGATCATGATCGAAACGTCTATTTCAAAGATTCAACTGGAAATGTGAGAAGAGAGTTTGCTTTATCTTATCGTCATTTTCAATCTCTACATCATATCATGAAGGACTTGAAATACTTCTATATGAAAAGACATTCACGTATTGGAAATCGCATCTGGCTGCGCGTCAACAATCGGCGAATTCAACTCTATCATTCCCAACTTCATACTAACTTCACATTTCATCAAGGTAGTTGGGAAAAGTATAAAAGGAAGGTACATCGCTCAATTTACTCATTCTTTCATCATGAAGCGCCATCGCTACACCATCGTCAACATTCTCCGTCGCTTCAGACTCTACACCAAAATCGATCTCACAACATTACACCAACAGCTTCCAAACAGCAAGTATTACCCGGGCCGTCCTCAAATGTTAGTGGTGAAGATGAACAATTCACGGAATCTTCAACTCTTCCCAAATGGGACTGTACAGATTCTCGGCGCCCTTTCTCATTCATCGGCGCAGTCAATGCGCTTAGAGCTACAAAGACTACTACGTCGGATATGGAAGAGGGAGAGGTGTGTGATGTCGAATCTGACTGTGGACAATATGGTGATCTCTACTCAATTGAGTGACAGTCTATCATTTTTGAAGATTCGTACCAGCAGTTACAATTTGTGTTATGAACCCGAACTTTTTCCTGCAGCTCTCATTAGTTGTTGGTTACCTGTGCATGTGGCAATCTTTCATAATAGTAAAGTGATCATTACTGGACTAAAATCTCATGTACAAGCAAATGTGATCCTAGACTATCTCATTGAGTATGTACGTACCCAGCGGATTGTAAAATAAAAAACAATTTTTCCAACATGATGTTTTTATTTCAAATCATGATAGAACTTACAAATCATTTTTTCATTAGAGGATGGATTACATGAAAAGTTTTGAATAATAGATGCAAATCGAGATACATGTAAACGTTTTAAGATGAAGTACAGTACAAAAGCACCACACGTTGATGAAAGTGGATGTTGTAGTATGCGTTCATTTCGCTGATATTGACGCGTATGTTTTCTCAACCACTGCTGTGTTGGTATATTTGGAGGTTGAGCAAGAGAGTCAAATAGTTCACCACGTCGGTCTTCTCCAATAAAGATCGCTTTCCAATGCTCACCGCCTAAATTCTGCGAATGAGTGTTTAGCACAATAAAGATGGGATAGTGATTTACTGCAGGTGGTAAGGTATCGAGTGAATAGACATTATCGAAAGCTTTCAACGTCGCTTCGTCTGCATTACGCTGCACTTTAGTCTTAATATCGTCAGCAGTCAACCAACTCATTAACGATTATACTGAAGAATCACGTCACGATACTTTGTAATTTCAATGTTTGAATCGAAGACTGCATAAATTAATACATTGATCGTCTCAGGTAGTGTTCTTTTGAACGTCAAATCCAAACGAATATTATGAGGCACGTTCGCTTGACGATAGGGTGCACTAATATCGCTGTCAGCAGTCAAATCAAATGCATAAATAGTATATCCACTCTTAAACTCTTTCATAGTCAGTCCGTTGGTGTCATCCGTATTGTAAAAGCCAAAGACATCCATAAAATCAACATAACTGCGCATAAATTGATCCGCAGCAAAATCTGGTTTGTAGGGTGGACCAGGATGACTCACACCATTTACACGTAAAGCAATTTCACTTAACTGATTGTGTTTAAAATTGAAAGGATTCTTCTTTATATTACCATTAAATGCGTCATTTTCAACCATTGCCACCATGAGGAGCTTCGGTGCTTCCGATGGAAAGAGGCCATCTTTCATGAAACTCTTTTGATCTTTAGGAATTGTAAAGGTGAGAAGCTTTGTATGCTGAACGGGTAAATGGCATTTTGGCGGTTAAGACCTTCAGCATGTCCTCTAATGACACTTGGATTCGGTACTACTCGACGAATGTAAAGTGCAATATCTTCCACATGAATTCTAAAATTGTCAACTTTAGCAAATGCATTCAGCGCAAATTCAGGCTTATTCAATGTCAGCTTGAGTCGCATGCTGGTATTACAGAGTAAAAACTTTGACTGTCTAAAGAAGTCTAAATTTAGCGGACCATATAGCTGACATACTCTACTATCTTTAATCATAGCAGATCGCTTTACAAAGCCACTGTTTGTTTCAACATCAAATTTTCCTGCTTCATCTCTGTACCATCCCATGGCTTCCATATGACTTTTTTGTGCTGCTGGATGAAACTGTGATACATGATTGAAATATGATTTATAGGGATAATCGCTTTGACCACCTTCCACCTGCTGCTCTCCAATCGTTAGAGAAACATCACGAAGTAATGTAGTCAATGGTAAATTGTTCAGTCCAACTTTATGTGTATCGTCAATAGCAGTTCCATCTGCTTGCTGAATTCTAAACCTCAAATCAACCATCGCATAACTCAAATCTATGTAGTCATCACTACCACCAGGAATAACAAATTCAATGGGGCCAGCATTCTCAGCTGTTCGAGGATGATAATCTACAATACTTGAACTAAGAATATCTGTCTGTATGGCTTGTTGATCAAACAAACAAAAACCAGAAGTTTTACACTCCATGATTAGAAGTTATGGCAGCGTCGTCGTTTAGCGCCTGATGAATGATTAGAGCCTCTGCGACGTTTGCGTGAATGCCTTTTGACTGAAGATCGCACCTTACCAGCTCCGCGATGTTTCCTCCTTCCTTTTTTCATTCGTTTAGGTGATTTCTTTCCTTGAGTAACACCAGCAAAGGTCTGCTTCAATGTTTTTAAACCGCGTTCCTTCCCACGATTCAACAAACTGCTCTTAAAACTTCTACCTCTGGAAAGATCACTAGCAACATCACCAGCAAAGCCAACGGCATTACTTAAAAACATTTCGTTTTAAAGATCTACCGACATTGGATATGAGAGGTGCTACAACAGATTTCAGTGCACCAAGTATGCTACCTCCACGTTGGCGGCGAGCGCCGATGTAAATTTGTCCTCCACCACTTACATAGGAGGGTCGTGAATAAAATGAGGCAGTTGGATTCATAGCTCAAATCCTAAACATTGTTAGTTACAACTTTGCATGAATCACTGTCGATCACTTAGGTGAAAGATGTCAGCACGACGCATCCAAGAGTTCATACTTGAAGGATAACCAGTCCATTTAACAAGACACCATTCTTCACCTTGCCGTTTTTTACATCGAATGATTTTCTCTACCAAATATGTTTCACTTTCAGTGACTACCTCAATCTCATCGCGGTAAAAGCTACCCTCAATTTCTTCATTATCGTAATCTTTCAACTTGTAGGTGGTCGGAGAGTCTTTTTGATTAATCCTTGATACTGTAAATACCTCCTCTGTCCAATTCGGAAGGTACCCTTTAGCAAAAACACTTTTCACTTTTGAGATACGAACTTTATCACCAATTTTCACATCACTTTTCACATGAGTGCGTTTACGTTGGAATGATTCGCGCACTTTATCTACATTGTCAGCATTTACATCTACTGGTCTGAGTCCAATAGAACGATGGATAGAGTGATTGTAGGCATGGAGTGTATCTTGTAGAACCTTGTCCAATTTTGTGTCAAGTTGGCAGTAAAATGTCGCCACAAGCGATTTTTTAATGTGCGATTAAAACGTTCAACGAGTGCAGCTTTATAAGCACTCTTTACACTAAACAACTCAATGTCATGCCTCTCAAATAATCTTGTCACATGCTGATTTTCAAACTCTTTTCCTTGATCACTCTGAATTCTTTTTGGAATGCGGCCTTCTCGAAAAATTGTTTGGAATGCTTTTGCTACTCCTTTCCCTTCTTTAGTTTTTAAAGGTTGAGCCCACGCATAACGCGAGAAAATATCAATGACGGTTAAAATAAAATTATTGCCCGAGTTATGTTTTGAAATGGAGGCAACATCACACAAATCTGCTTGCCACTGTTCATCGATGTCATGAACAATATAATGGCGGGTGCGGTACTTCTTTTTCGCTTGTTTGTGGAGTGTATAGGTAGCCTGACCCTTTAACCATCGTTTCACTTGTGATTGTGGAAGACCACTCGCTTTTGATAATTTCTTGATAGATGCAAATCCTGCCGGATGCTTTACATCATAATAGATTGACTTCAAACGTTCAGTCGATGACGACTGACTCTTTTTTCTCCTTCTCATCCTTTTGTTTTCTTGCCTTTCTACATTTACAACAACTGCAGCATTTAGCTTTAGCGGTTTTGCGATCGTGTTCACATTGCTTAGGGGTTTCATTGTGAGAGCTGGCGCAGCAAGTGCAAGTGACAACGACATTCACCTCTGGCGGCTCATTACATGGCAAGCAACACATCTGCTTCATATTAATAGTCTGAGAACATGTATTTCCTAGGAGGAGCTGTTTTACGTTTTCCTTTTACTAGTTTTAGTGGTGATGTAGATCTACGTCGAGTTCTTCCTCTTGTTTGCTTAGTGAGTGTGGGAGGGGATGTAGCAGGTGACGTCTTAAACCAATTTGTTGGCATTTTCATCGCCTGAAGCATTGGAGCAGTAGCCACTGTTGAATCAAGTTCTTTCAATGTCTCATTATTTAAAGCAAATTTTGGCACATTATGCTTTTTCAATAGTTTAAGAAAGTATGACCAACCAGGTGGAACATAGCCCTGACGGCGCTTTCTACGTGTCGCATACTGAATCAAGTCTTCATAACGTGAAGCATCAATCACTTTATTTTCATCTGTAATGATTTCTCCTCTATCATTTACATTGAGATGGGGTTCAATACTGTTGAAAAGAGATATGGCATGTGCGCGAGATGCTAAAGGTGTAGCAGTCGATACAGAGTCACGCATCTTATTCTTCAAGTTTTTCAATTGCTCAACAGTTTCCGATTGTAATAATACAGCACGATGTGGATCTTTGATGTGAACATTTTGCTGATAATCTATTTCTTTCCTATACATTTGATTTGCAAGAGGTTGCTTTACTTGCTGCATGGCAGTCAATTGTACATATTCATCCTGAGGAATAACAATCATGCGAGAATAAGAACTCATAGTTTGTAGATAATCATGGGAGTTTTCAAAATATCACTTCGAAATCTAAATTCTTCCGGACACTCTTGCGTAAAGTCAATGAATAAGTAACCGTATGGTTTTTCAGTAGCTGCTTGAAAAATTTCAATTAAGGCTTTTGATCCTCTGGGTGCAACTTGTCGCGCTAAAATTTCAAATTGACTTTTATCTCGCGGATTCTTGAAAATAGCATAATAGTGTGTATTCAGGTTTCGTGTACGAGCTTCTTTTCCATCAGGAAACAAATTTTGTGTGATATAGATGATAAAACACCTTTTATGATGTGCTGCACGAGTGAACATATCTGTAACATCTTTTGAATTCTTACTTTCTTTTAATAAATCATCCAATACAACAACATCATTAGACTGAAGTTTATCCACTGGAATAATTCCTTCATGTCGAATAAAGTTGCGACTTTGCAATTCCTGAAATAGCGACGGTTGATAAATACCATAACACCAAATCACTCGATTGATAGGTTCCTTAAACAACTCCCTTCTTTTATCCAATAAATTCAGCGTGAAAACAGTTTTACCTGCATGAGATGGACCTGATACAGTCAGAACTTTATCACATTGAAGTCTGAAATCCATTTTATTACTTTGAGATTCAACATTTGCATAATTAACGTCTAGAGCCAAAGATATTACCCAATAGGTTGCCCACGGCAGGAGCTATCATTGGAAGTATTGCTGAAAGGAAACCGCCCTTTTGTGTTAGAGTTTTCCTCTTTCTTTGAAGGGTGACTTTAGGATTGGAGATGAAACGCAATTTCGTAGCATATCGCTTAAGTAACTTTCGTTGTTTTGGCGCTAATTTCTTCGTCCTCAACTTCCTCACATGAGAAATAATTTCACGGATGAATTTATCATTAGCATGTCGTATAGCATTGTATCGCTGATTTGCTTTCATTCGTCGGAGAGCTTGAATGGCTGAAGAAAACTTTTGACTTTTACGTTTCGCCATTTTACGTTTCGCCATTTTCCGTGTTAGTCTTTGCTAAAACCTATCTTTACCACATTTGCATAGGTACTAACTATTGCGACATAAGTGACACTCGAAATGAGCAATATCACAGTGGCTACATTTGCAAAGTTGAATGCAATTACGTATGAAACAGCGTTGACAAAAAGCATGCTTACATCTCTTGAAGATGCGCTTTTCATTTCCATCCTTTCGCTTACATACATCACAACACATAGTTTCGCCGTTACTGATGTCTATAGCAAGTCTTTTTGAAGATATGAATTTGCTAGCCTTTTCTAAATAATAGACGCATGTACAGAAGGAATATACTTCGAGAGTGAGCAGACATAGCTCGAAAACCAGTTGTGCTACAATCAAGTACCACTGCATTTTCAATTTTTCTTTATGGAAAGTTGAATGTGAATATCTGAAATCGCTTCAATCACTAGACTGCTACCATGATGGTTGAATGCGTTAAGACGTTCAGCAATTTTTATCATATGTCTTTTAAAAAATTCTTGGGGGTGATCTACCACTTCCATTGAATAAGAAGCAAAATGGAAAGAGCGACTTTCCACCTCTTCCTTTCCAAAATGACTAAACTTAATTTTCGCAACTAATCGCGCCATGACAATGCTATCAGAGAATGTATTCATTAACTCTAGAAATAGAGTGCTAGCATCATCGACCACTGCTTCGATGTCGGTCTCATCTTTATGAAAATTTATCACATAATCTTGAACAGCTCCTTTTAAACTTTGCCTATGAAAATGTAATGTTCCGCAGTCGTTTGAGAAAGACATGATCGCCCTTTAACTAACCCATCCATTGCATGAAAACAACTCTTCTCATAGTAACATTTATTGAATAACGGTAACAAGCATGCATTATAAATCAATGGTTTGAAAGAGATAAAATAGATACAGCTGGTAACTATCATACAGCGAGCAATGATAACCATACAGGACTTTGGCAGTGCTGAGGTAAGGAGGAAAGAAGCATTGGTTATGAATGTAGCTACTACAACGAACAGACAAAATAGGAACACACAAATCCTTAAAACGTTTCGTGACTTCATGATAGTGTTGATTCACTCTACTATCCCAAGGTGGGAGCAAAATATCATCAATGATTAAATTAGGAAATACTTTCCTCTCCTTACCAGGATTATTACAAAAGATGCGTATAACATTGAAAGCAGCTAACCATCGTTTAAAGTCAATAAGAAGAGCACTCTCACAAGAAAAGCCATAGTCTTGCAAATATTTCAGATTAAGTCCATGAATGTGTTTTCTCGCCCATTGATCAACATTGGGATTGCAGTTGGCATGTTGATGATAGACACTGACAATCTGATATGTCCAATTGTTCATAGCAATAGCACTGAGCTCCTGTACAGGTTCACCCTCACAATCCATAAAAATGATGATAGAAGCCTAAAACGGAAATTTACACATCTAAGGAAACGTTCTATAACATATTACAAAATGAAGAATTACATCGATGCTTTTCACGACAAAATACACAAATGATATGATGGCAACGAAGAAGTAAAATGTATCTAATAAGACCACGTCTACGACACTCAAAGCACATAAGCGAATTGTCATAGGGTAGAGTTAGGAAAGGACTAGTAATTCTCCTTCTTTGATTTGCGTTTTGATGCAGCATTCTTCTCCGACTTGCGCTTCGTACCACTGCTGTTAAGGATTTGATCAATTATGTCGTCCACGTTGGGTGGTTTTGGAATATATAGGATGGATTCCATATGCATGGAGAGAGAGGCTATTTTATTATCCTTATGCCGACCATAATATAGCCCATTCACTTTGAAAAGGATATCCCAAGTACCTTCTCCGAGCTCGTCGCATGTGATGGGTGTTGAATGATCTCCCTCCTTCTTATAGTAAGTGCACCAATGTGATACCGGTAGGCAAATGTGATTACCATCCCAAATCTTTCTATAGGGAGTATCCTTGTCATCTCTCGCCTTCCACTCTTGAGCAAGAGGAGTAGGAATGTCCATATTTAATGTCACGTACTCCTCAATAATATCAAGTTGGTGGCGAATGTACGGACTCACGGGGATCAGTATGTAGTCCCCATACTGATTGTGCATTATCTTGACATCCGTGGAAGGGAGCATTCCCGTTTGGAGTACTACGCCATGATCGTCATAACGCAAGACTTGTTTAAATTTACGCTGTAGCGGTGTAGGATTATGTACCTTGGTTGTTTCTTCCACTGGCCTCAGTTGTAGATGATCTGATCGTAGCGAACCTTGTAACGTTTGACCGCCATTTTGTCCTACTAGCGCAGCAGATGGAGTAGATGCCTGAAAATGGAAAAGATTGTATTAAGTTTACGTTCAAGGGAGGAGAGGAGGAAAGTAGCGACTTACCATTTTAGTTGGATAATAGAATAGAATAGAGAGAGGAAATGTGCGTCCGTCACTCGTGTGATTCAACGATGGAATGATTCTCACTGTGGAAGGCTCGCTATTTATATAGAAATGCTTGATTCTCATTGGATGATGATCCTCATTGGACAATAACATCAAGCTGATTCCAAATCTGACCTCCGTTTACCAATCCGAGCCTTCATTCGCCGCTGGAGCTGTTTCTTGGGAAATTCTAACTCT
>CAJQUW010010639.1:0-242500 GCA_907163375.1 Prostheceraeus crozeri
AGAAGCATTACACTCCGATACAAGAGCTCTGACTACCGATTTACGGCGAGTCTGAAACCTCTTTCGAATTTGATTGAAAGAGGCCCTGACTTGTCATTTTCATCTTTGTGGTTGGAAAGAGCCAGAAGTATTTTAAGGTATTACTATTATTATTGCTCTTATATACATGTACAAAACTTAATGTAGAAGTTTGAATGCATGAGATTAGTTTGAAAATGATATTTGCTTGTTGATCTGAGCATGCGTTGTAATCAATAAATGTAACTCCTATTGATAGACTGATTCAGGACATTTCAAAAATTCAAATAATGCATGTCGACAGAAAGAGTTGCATATCCTCTAGAACTTCCGTAACCCGAAATATCTAAAATTTCTGTGCCACAAGAATAAAACGCATAATTTATAACATAAGACATTGTACTGTTAATGAAAGAAGCATTTCATTGGGGAATCAAGACACTCGAATGACTTGCTTATATCGGCTTATATTGTTGTCGACTGTTATCGTTTTTCGTAGTAAATTTGTTGCCAAATAAGTCTGTGTAAGTAGCGACTCCTTCAACAATCTGAAGTGATACTCATATGAAGTAAAATGTGATAAATTACCTGTCTTTGAAGAGATAACTATTCCAAATCCAAAAGATGATCCAGAAAATGATGTAAATTCGGCGCAGTATTATGTACTCAGTCACAAAGTGGCTAGTGCAGTTTTTAAAGTAGAATTCTGCATCACACTTTGCGAAAACGTACTTGGCAATAACGTACTTGCATGAATAGCTTGAGTGAAAATGACAGCATAACATTGACCATGTCGACTATGTCGTCGCCAACTTCTTTAGCTCTGAGTACCATGGCATCAAAATATCTGTCAATAGATAAGATAAGGAGCCCAAACTTTTTGTGCAGGAAAAGACGACCATGTTGTCAATCGATTTCGAGTTTATTAAAAACTCATCTTCAGGACAATACAATCAGAGGAAACAAAGGGTTATATACAAACTGCATGGTCACAACACAACTCACTTAAAACAGTTGAAAAAAAGCTAAAATTAGAACATGTGCAGCGGAATTGATGAACAGTTCTCATTAATAGGTGGGCACTGGTTGATTTGATGCAAAGTGTTTCAGCGATGCGAGTGTGAGCTGTTTTAAAGATGACCTTGAATCCATTAAGCTGTCAATAGCTACCCAGAAGCGTTTTTTGGCATGTTTATTCTTTCTTATGATTTTTTTATATCGTATTCACAAATGGCAGCTTTTGTTTACCAGTAGCTCGTCCACCGTCCACCAATCCGGTGATTGCAAGATTTTCCATCACACTTTTCCATAACAAAGCACGTCATGCGGCGCATTTTCTATTTTGATATACAGGGTGTCGACAGATTTTCGATTTTCATTTTCCCGTATTTCTCCCGGGCTTTCCCAGATATCAGCAATATTTTTCAAGGGGTACTAAATTTGCCTTACAACATTTTGAGAAATATTAGAAATAACGTATCTAATATATTCTCAAAACCTCTCTATTTACAATGGTACTGAGAAACTCTGTCATCGATGTCCATAATCATGTTATCAAATTGGAAATCAGCTACATATATACTTAGGATAGTTTGGACTTCCCATGTGTAAATCACATGTTTGTTCCAATAAAATCCTTAATACAGACTGGGCTCAATTTCACGTAAAATCGCATTTGTAATTTAACTGTTAACTATTCAAGTTCAACTTCAGTCAAGTTTGACTGTCAACTTCACCAATATTCCAGAATATCTAAAACATAAAATCCTCCAAGTCAAGAAACGGGCCTCCAAAATTATTGAAGGTGATCATCGAGCCAAAATTTACGGACGCTGTCGGTAGCATGTGTAATTCATTATTGACAATAGTGATTGCCGATGAATCACATTCTCTGAGGGATTTGTTCTCTTCTAAGTTTCCGACATTATCCATCCGTAACAACTGTATCCTGCATCCTTCTTTGTCTTGTAATATGTGTTATTGTGGAATTGTATTGCGCTTGCCGAATATCACATATGATTTATGAGCCAGGATGATATTATTACTACAGTATCTAAAACAATAAGACTATCATGATTCATGCAAAAGATGAGGAATTTTGTTATTTCGATGATTTTATGTATTTCACCTTGTTTCAAAGGCTATTTTAGGATGAATTACTCCTAAAACCTCTAACTCCTCAAAACAAGGATAGACATTTCTAACATTGCATAAATCAATAAATGATTGGTAATTGCTCACTAAATTTAATTCATCATTCCAATCGACCCTCTTTGATCGATATGAAGAGCTTCTCTGAGGAAATCATCACTTATAACAATCATTCTTTTGTTGATTTCATAAGAGACATCCAAATACCAAACTAATATATGCCGATATGGCACAGTTTCCTTAAAGATATCAGTAAAAATTGCATTCTACACTGAGCCATTGTTCCAATCAGTTATCAGAAAATAACATTTCCGAATTTCAATAATTCAAAAAGTGCATGTTTAAAAATTCAAAACAATGATGTGAGTTTTACTATGCTTTCATAAGAACCATGCTTCCTCCAAAAATAGAATTCACAAATATGGGAAATAGTCACATAGAAGGAAAGTCCTCGTGCAGTTCCAATGATGACCTCGTAATTGTTTCAATGAAAGCTCCATAGGTATATCAAATATCCATTCGACTGTAAAACCTTTTGTACCACCTCGATGTAAACCGACTGAATAGCATTTGGAATGCAATGCCATCATCAGTAACTGTATGTAATGTATCTGATTTTGAGTGAAACGAAGATGAGAGCACTATAACTTCAGATCAACCAAGGACTCCTTGACTGTACAGATCATTTTATGAACAAAGATATATACAATCAAGAAGTGATTGGATCAACCCAAATGAATTTTGCCACCAAATTTATGTTAGATGATGAATGATATTTGACTCTACCGAACTCATTTTTTGAAAGTTACTAATTATGTGAGCAGTGGTTCTTAAATTAGATGAATTTAAAATATAATAATAATATATAATTATATAAGCATATGCCTTTCCTCAATGAGCTGCAGCCAGTGAACTACTTACAGGATCTAAATGATTCCACATCAATAGAAAAGTTTATTTCCTGAATTTTCGAAGGATGAAAAACCGCTTCATTATCATTATCTGATTCATGAAATTCTGAAAAGTTCTATTTAGCCGATTTTTCAGACCTCATTTTTCGGACATGCTAAGTTTGCAGCAACAAATTGCATTTCGACATTTTGAACTGCAGCGTATTCATGCCATGATAGAAAACCATAGTATCAAAATACACGTTAATACAATAGCACGATGACACCAATTTATCAAGAAATAACAACAGAAGAAACAGGAAAAACTGCCACGCTAGACGAAGACCGTGAAGGGCTTAAGTATTCCATCTTATCATCCTTTTTGTATCAGTTTACGTAGAAACAATGGGCACATGGCAACCGTCAGTCACAGAGTTGTGTCTGATGTTTCCAACAACGTCAGGTATAATTCTGCAGAATCAAGGTCTCGATATTTCCTGATTCAAAGGATAGCAATGACGGTGCGAAGCGATAATGCTACCACTATATTGAAGACAATACCATCGACTAAACCATGGCAGAAGTTTCTTTATCTGGTTTAATTTGACTCAAGGTGACTTTGCATTCGTCATCCAATTATTCAAATTGCTTCTCCTTCACAATGCATAGCTAATTCCGTCAGTTTCTTGTAATTGGTGTTTATTGAAATAACGTTCATAACATGACGATAACAAATTTCAAAAATATTAATTCCATTCATTGAGAATACATAGCTTTTGAAAATATCATGTCTTAAAAAGGCAATTTGCTATTTCAGCCTTGCGTGCTTGACACTAGAAGTCTGAAAAATTGACTAAAAGCAAAAACTGCATGAAAAAAGTTATAAAACTTTATGAATTAGTTGATGAAAATCAAATGTTTTATGATTATTAAAAGTACAAAAAATTAGCCCTTCTATCGTTGAACCATTCAAATCTTATGAATAGCTCACGGGCTACAAGCCATTCAACAAAGACCTGAACATCTGTGATTGCTTAAAAAATAATTGACTGACTAAATGCATGATTAAACGTACAGGCCTAATAAAGGTTATTTTTCTATGGTTCTGATTATGTTCAGAAACAATAGGCCTAGTAATATAAATGTCATCGCACTTTTGATAGGCTACCAGTCGATCTCGCATTCTTGAAATATTTTCTTCAGTCGTCGATTAGCAATGCACTTTGTCAAGAAATACATAGGCCCTATGTGTCTCGGTCAGCAGGTAGAACACATGCATCCAGGTTTGGGATAGCTGGGTCTTATCTTTATAGGTATATGACATAGACTGGCAAAATTTACTTGGTAAGTAACCTGGAGCGGTATTTATTGACACAATCTAAGAGTTTCCAGTATTATCGGGTCCGTAACAGAAAGCAAAATCTTTTCCGCTTGAAGAAGCCCCAGATGGTTCCATATTGATGGAAGCCCCAGATGGTTTGCTTTGATTGATCACGATTTGTATTATATAAGACATAATGCTGATACAGCTTCAAGGTCTTTTTACAAAAGAATTAAAAACAATCAACTATAAAATAATCAACGCAAAATTACACTGAAAGTACATGAAATAGCATCAGATTGAGTTATTCAATAAAAATTATAAAAAACTTATTCCACTTTAAAGGCAGAAATTGAATACAGAGATGTGGAACTAGAGGGCAGCGCATTCCAGACCTGAGCACCCCTAGAAGCAAAAAGAGATTTTGCGACTGAAGATAGGCGACACTTTGGTTGTTGAATCATGTTTTTAGAAGAGGAACGAAGTCTGGATCGGCCAGGGATCTCATTGACAGACGTAAGTCTATCAGAAAGGTATGAAGGAGCCTGGTCATGTATGCACTTGAATACGAGCACTGCCAATCTAAGGTCAAGACGGCATCGAGCAGATAACCATTTCATTTCTTTCAAGTGTGTAGAAATGTGTGAATATCGAGGTAGGTTGAACACAAGGCGTACCGAGGCATTCAGAATCGCTTGTAGACGGTTCATCAAGTTGTTTGTAATACCAGATAGAGCAGCCGCACAATAATCCATCAAGGGAAACACAAAAGCAGAAATAAGATAGGCTGCATCAGTACTTGAAGTAGACCTTCGAATAGTCCGAATTTGCCGGAGTGCACTGAAGCTGGAGGAAACAGTTTTTGAGACATGTGATGAAAATGTCAAAGTTTGATCAATTATAAAACCCAGGTAACGGACACGATCGACTGGCATAATGGGATATCCGTCGACATTAATAGGTTCCAAATGAGGATCACCGAGGCGTTGTCGCGCGGCACACCACATTAAACTGGTCTTCTTTGTGTTCATCTCAAGTTGATTTTCCTTAAGCCACGACTTAATGGAGCTGATACAGTCAGATATTTTTGCAGATAGGGAACTCTCATTGCCAGACTTGCATGAACCATAGATGATAATGTCGTCTGCAAAAACGTGGACATTGAGATTATGACTCGTCACTACTTGAAATATATCTGCAGTATAAAGGGTAAATAGTACCTAAGACGGATCCTTGTGGTACTCCACAATATACTTGAGATATGGATGATCGCGAATCGTTGAATCGATAGTATTGGGAGCGTCCAACAAGGAAAGACTCAAACCAGTTGAGAAAGACACCACTTAAACCAAATGATTTATGAAGTCGTGTGAGGAGGATATCGTGGGAGACAGTGTCGAATGCTGACGTTATGTCAAGAGCTGCCAATAAATTCACTTCGCCTTTATCGATGGAAGAGAGTAAATCACTTACTACGTTGACGATAGTAGTTTCCGTCGAATGAAGTTTATGATATGCTGACTGATATTGAGGATGTAAGTCATTTGAATATAGATGTGACCTCAGTTGTTGTAAAACCAGTCTCTCAATCAGTTTGGAGATAAAACTAAGATTGCTGATTGGTCTATATGAAGATGGATCATCAACATTCTTTTTGTCTTTTTTCATAACCGGAGTGACGCATGATGATGCCAAGGCAGGTGGGAAATGACCAAGAGTAAGTGAGTTATTGACTAGATTTGTCAAGAATGGTAAAAGTAAATCGAGACATTTCTTCAGCATGGGAGTTGGCAGAGGATCTGTACTTGAGCATTTATTTGGTAATGAACATATAGTTGAATAAACTTGATTTTCAGAAACAAGCAAGAATGTTAATACAAGGCGATGATTCACAGGAGTAGAGAAGTTTTGTGGACCACAGTCACATGAGCCGCTCGAAGATATAATTGTCTCAACTTTTTCCGAGAAATAGCGTTCGAAGTCAGTAGCAGTGAGAATGTCAGATGTGGATGATCTGCCTCTACCAAGTATATCATTGAAGTATCTCCAACGATTTTGTGAATTTCCGTTTTCTGAATGCATTCTTGAGTGCCAGTAAAGTTTACGTTTGGATTTCAATAGTTGGCGATATAACGCTTTACAAGTATTCCATGTTTCATGAACATAGTCATAATCGCTTGATGAATTGCGCTTAGCCCAGCGTTCAATCCAACGAAGTAAGCGTTTACCATGTCGACATTCCTGATCGAACCAAGGATCGGACTTTCTTTGACAGATTCTTATGGTCCTGGTGGGAATTAGTTGATCAATAATATCAGTTATTGTTGTGTTATAGAGATCGACAAGTTGATCCACGGAAAGATCCGCCCAAGACACAATATCACATAGAATGGAATTAGCCAATGATGAGCGAAGCATCTCAACATCAAGAAACTTCCATGGGCGATAGGTTATCGATTTATAGACTGGAGTTGGTCTTTGAATACTTGACTTCCAGTATAAAAGTCGGTGATCCGATACACTTAAATCCAAATAATTGATAGGGGAGATATGATTATCATTCCGTGTAAATATCAGATCCAACGTACCACCATGAATATGTGTAGGCTGTGTGACATGGTTAATGAAACCTAAAGATTCGAATAAATTAAGTAAGTGTTGTCCATTCATATCACTTGACCGTTCGATGTGAATATTATAATCACCAGCAAGAATCACAGGTTCTGTATAAGCACCGAAGATTTCAAGAATTCTAGTCATTTCAGAAAAGAACTTTGTTGTAGTAGGACCTGTCCGGTAAATGAGAACTACAATAAAAGTCGACGAATTTGATGTAGTTCTGGCAGTAACTATCTCACAAGACTTCAATTGAAACCCCAAAGGAATGTTTGTAAGACGAGAACCATGTCCAGATACGATTGCAACTCCTCCATGATTTACAGATAGTGTGTCGCCATGAATGCGTCGACGAGGTTCATCAACGACGTTAAATCCACAAGATCGAAGACGAGACATGCAAACAGAATCAGAATCATGCCAGGTTTCTGTAATTAGCACAACATTAATACCATTTACGTCTAGAAGGTCGAGTAGATCATCAACTTTATTGTTAAGCGATCGCATATTAATGAGACCAAAGGAAAGTTTTTTAGGAGTACTCAATTGATGTCGGTCACATCTCGAAAGTTGTCGAAGATAGCGAGGAATACATGTGGTTACATCAGATATTGGAGTTTCTGATTGTCTTCTGGAGCTAGAAATACGAGTTCGAATGGAGTTTTTGTTCCTGAGTTGTAGCACACATGGCTATGATTTCGGAGTTTCAGTGCGAAGATTTTGCGTTTCACAGTGCGTGATAGTCCATGACAAGATTTGTTTCGGATTCCAAGTAGAATTGAAGAGTCGTAATGTATTGTCATACGTGAAGATGCGTTGACTGTCTGCGTTGATTAACATGCGAACGACGCTTCTGCACAATATTGCAGGAGGCGCTGTGCTATCCGACCAGCCACGACCGCAGTCGATGATCGAATTGCTTGATAGCGACCCGACATTTGGAAGCACTGGTCTATACATTAGCCCCATTGGTTTGGGTGACCTTTCTACTATGATTTACTGTGAAGTTTTCGAACTCATCACTTAGCTTAGCCACTGGCTTTTATTCGAAATACCAACAAAAACTCTGATGCACCTTTTTTTCAGTGGCAGCGCTGGAAGAATTTTTTTGTTGGCATGATTTTGGACAGATATCTTCCTCCACTTAGTGCGGATGTAGGCGTATAAGTAACCTTCAGTGTTAAATTGAACGATTCTTCCATAGATATTTTATTGCTTACAAAGTTGTGCACTTGTAAAGTATCTTTCAACTTATGACGTTGATGACGTGAAGGTAAACAATCATTTAGATATGACTTATTTTTGTGTGCATTTACAGGCTGGATAATTTGACAATTGCTATGTTGCGGGTCTGCTACAAAAATGCATGCAAGCCTTTTAAGAAACACAAAATTCACAACGATTTTTTGCGACCTCGGTCGATTGATTGCGAGCTCATGCTTGTATGTGTAAATCATTGTCGACACAGGTATGCACACGACTTTAATGTGAACTGCTTTAGTAGGTACTCAGATTACTTACTTGGAAAAGATTTAGCGATTGCATTATAGTCAACGTGTCAATGACATAACCATCGCCTAACAGACATCGTTGACACGAATGAAGTCATGAAAAAACGCGTCATCTAAAGGTGCATAGGAAGACAAACGCATAGAGTTTATAGGAAAAGTCACAAAATGTCACATTTTTGGTACAAACGAGACGTTTGCGCATAGCAAATGTCACGATACAACAATGAAATTTGACATGGAGGTACCTGTGACTATTGTGAAGATGCCTAGCATTGACAAACGCGTCATCTAAGGGTGCATAGGAAGACAAACGCATAGAGTTTAGAGGAAAAGTCACAAAATGTCACATTTTTGGTACAAACGAGACGTTTGCGCATGGCAAATGTCACGATACAACAATGAAATTTGACATGGAGGTACCTGTGACTATTGTGAAGATGCCTAGCATTGACAAACGCGTCATCTAAGGGTGCATAGGAAGACAAACGCATAGAGTTTAGAGGAGAAGTCACAAAATGTCACATTTTTGGTAGAAACGAGACGTTTGCGCATGGCAAATGTCACGATACAACAATGAAATTTGACATGGAGGTACCTGTGACTATTGTGAAGATGCCTAGCATTGACAAACGCGTCATCTAAGGGTGCATAGGAAGACAAACGCATAGAGTTTAGAGGAGAATTCAGAAAATGTCACATGTTTGGTACGAACGAGACGTTTGCGCATGGCAAACAGCTTGAGGGAGAAATGAATGTTGAAGTTGAGGCACCTGATAGTATAGGGTATACGTTTGACATGGACAACCACTTCTCTTAGCCGGCTAACCAGGTTTGGGGTTGAATTTTTCGAAAATGTCTGGTTTATGGTAGAAATCAACCAATTTTATCGTGCTTAACATTGCAATGAGCGTGCTGGATTGCCCACCACGTTCTCTACTACAGGCATCTGGCAATATGATTGGATTGTGAGACCAAAATGTCAGACATAAAGGAATAATGACACATGATTTCGCTTAAGTGGGGATAGTTGGGAAGTTCAAGATATTTCGAAAAAAAATAAAAATTTAATTTGGAGTGATTTGATTTGCTGAAAATGGACTAATCATGGAACATTTCTCTAAACATTTGCAAATGCGTTTTCAAAGTCGAATACGTTGATATTCAAAATAAGTTTTTTTGCTTATTGTGGTTATTCACTGCATATCGACCTTAAGGAGATTTAGCCTACAAATTAGATGGTGGGTTTGCCAATTCTTTCATGAGTTCTGATGCAACTTGATACTACCTAGAAAACATCAACCAGCTTTACTACTCTTCCTTGATCGCTTTGTGTTCATGCACGCAAGTGCAATTTTTATGTCAGGACAATTTCAATTGACTTGTTGAATTGATATACATAACTGAAGCCTGTTTAGTGATTCTTACTACAGGAACACCTACCGGTAGTCAGTGATGTAGCCAGACCAAATATTCAGACGGGACCACCGGGATTTCGGGTAGGTCGATCGAGTACTTCCCCTGTTTGCGTCTGATTCCATCATCCTATTGTCCACAAAAAGTCATGACTCAGTGTGAACATGCATGGCCCGCATGAACAGGCATCAGTGCTGATTCATGACTTAGATACAAGGAGATGCATATGATAAATCCAGCTTAATTTCCTGTTTACAATCATCATGATGCAGCACAGACAATCAAAGTGATCAGAAAGATACGCAAATGTTCAAATGTATTTTCTTGAGACCAGCGCTGCTCGCATCAATCGAAAAAGGTTCAGCGACAACTTACTAATGCGTGAAATTAAAATACGATGAAAATTAATATGTGATGTTGGCCAGAACATTTAGATCGGATATTTGTTGAGACATAAACAACTATTTTTAAATTTTTTCTATGGCAAGATATGTTCATATCTAGCTATGAAATTCATACCTGAAGGTCAAGATTTATTTTAATGTTCGTGTTATTTCAATACATATGTTTCTTACTCTTAGGGGGACATCCATTACGTCGGGGAGGAGGACCCTGCCCCTCCCCCCCGTGGCTACAGGCATAATGCTAATTATCATATGTATCAAGTTTTAGATGCAATGGAACGATCAACACAGAGAGAAAGTTGTTATGTATGAAAAACGGATAAAATGCGAGAAGTAGAAAAACAATTTCCACTGAATGAAGTACCAGCATTAATTCAAATAAGAATTATGAAGTTCTAGAGCAGTGAAGCGCATCACCACTTGACAAAACCAGTGTATCGATGGCTGGCGATGTTCGCTCCTAACTTATCCTTCACGTCTTTTTTTCTTATTTTGTATAATGTGTAAAGTTTTTGTTCTATTAACCAATCATGGTAGAAAAATTGAAGCAAAGTTGTACTTTACTGTGTATGTCTCGATTGTCTGCGAATTAACAGTTGAAGTTCGTATGTTGTCCAATCATGCTGCTCTGGGCATTGGGAAAATTCTCCACATCAATCTCTATCCTTCATTATTTCTCTAATGTTGGCAATTACTTTTGCGAACCGTAGTCAGTCAACCACACAAGTAATTTATCTCTGCACAAATCTATTGCAGTTTCTCCTTGAGGCAAATCACGTATAAGGAATTTGACCTGCTAACTTATCTCCGTTATTCAAGAATTGTCAGGAGCCAATTGTCACGTCAATTCCAATTTCCGATCCAATTGCATTTTTTGACTCAATTTTGCCTGATTAGGTGAAAGTGATGCACAACTAGTTAGAAGAATCCCAAAGCAAGCAGATTATAGCAGGAATGCGGAATCATTATTTGTTATGACTCCGAATCCGGGGTTTGATAGGAGTCCGTCTCCAGGTGTTGGCCTTGTAAGAAGGAGACAAACGTGAAAATGGCGTACCCGGCCTACTCATTGCGTTGGGCACCAATACCAATGCCTTTTTCCTATGGTATCAATCATTATGTTGCATGTATGTACTGTATATAACTCAAGCACCTATGGGTTAAGTAGAGTAGGTCAAATCATGTTAGATTCAGACTCAATGAATATAATTCTACAATATTGCCAAATAAAAGAGCACTTTAAGCTGTACTTGTCATGCATAGACGAATCCGCATTCCAACAAATATAGATTCATGAACGATATGAAGTAAAACTTAATAATGCTCTACATTTTATTGTTGGCATAACGTAAGTATTGGTGCTAATATTCAGATTTCTCTGGACGCTTGGTTTATGTTTTTTGACATACTGTTATCCGAGGATTTTATTGATAGCTATCAGTGCATAAGTCTAATGAACCATGGAACCATGGACCTCCTCATGGCATCGTAACAGATGATGACCATGTCATAAAATAAGTAGCTATCAACAGAGGGATGCCAGGAGTGGGCTGCGATCAACTTGATGATTCGAGGATAACCCACGAGTCATTTTAGAAGAAACAGTCAAGATGCTCATGAAAATTACCTTCAGCAGAAAGTAGACAATAACTGACAATGAGAACAAACGTAAACCTTGATTTCCAAGTGAAATCATGAGACGTTATCAATGACGAGGACCTATTACATAGAGAGACCTATTTCACATCGGAATTAGACCCTCGCACATACGGATGTGTAGCTGTGAGACTTGTCTTCTTGTCTTCATGTCCTTGGTTGTAAGATATAGGTAGTCCATCATGAATACTTGATTTTAGATGTCACGCGATGATCATATGGTCGGGGTTGGTGGGGGGGGGGGTGGGGAGCCAACCTCATCAACGGTGCTGCAGCGTCATTCATATAAACAATTTCTTCAAAGAATTTGATTAGAAAACTTATGCTTTTTGGAAACTGTTTGTGAACTATTTTTTTATAAAAGTCAACCCAGTTTGCATTAGTGGAAATATCTTTCAATGCTTACTGAGATCTGACAGAATCTTATGTTGGAATTCTCAAATAAACTATATTAGCTGAACATCTCTCTGGACAGTGGTCATTGGCCCATTGAAATTTTTTGAAGTATTTATAAAAGAAAACGTCGCTGAAATCGGGCAGTATGAATATAATTCGACCGGTTTCGAGTGGAAGTCAAAAATTGAGCTCCTACTCTTCCTCAGGAATGTTAACAAAAGAATAGACCATGGAAAGGCCTATTACATTAACGGTTTGGAAAAAATTCAAATGATCATAGTGGAGTCATAGAAAAATGTTATAGAATTGGAAATTTACATTTTACATACAGCTAGGGGATTGTGGATCATAGATAGGGGATCGTTGGAATACATGCTGCATGTTGAGGCCGAAGGACCAGTCTGTCATTAGCTGGTAGATGAATTTAAGTTCTTCTTTCTTTCTCACCATTTCACTGCCATTTAGCTTTTTCAAAACTGTCACCTTAACATCTTCCAGGGAATGCTGATGTTGAATGCAATGATAAGGGACCTCTTTATCATCCTTGTAGTGTCTGATGTCAAATCGGTGCTCGTTCATTCTCTCCCTTAGTGATCTTGATGTTTCACCGATGTAGTGGAATCCACAGCCCTGGAAAATGAGAGCGTAAATTACATTAGATGATTCACATGTTGTTCCATTTGCCTTGATTGTGTATGAGAGACCTCTGATATTCGATTTTATGTTGGTATCAACGGAGAGCATTTCACATGTCTTACATCGCTCGTTGTTACATTTTGATATGACTCCAGTGCTGTCAAATGGATTCTGAGTCGTATTTGGATTTTTCAGCTGAGAAGAGACCACGTATTGTTTCATTTTCATCGGAGGTTTCCACCATAAATGTGTTTTGATTGGTAAATTCTGCAGGAAATGTTTATTATTCAAAAATATGGACTTCAATGTTTGATAAGTGAATGGATGGTATGGAGCCACGAACGTGATGTGCTTCTCGTTGTCTTCTTCAATGGGTGGTTTTGTGAACAGTTCAGAGTGATTTTTTGTGAAAGCCTTGTAAATTTGCTTCATCACTCGTCCACTTGGGTAGCCACGTTTTAGCAACGCTAGTTGTAAATCTGCGATATGTCTTTTTGCCTTTGATTCGTCGAACTCTGAGTGCCTGGGAATAGGCTATTGGGATCTTATGTTCCATCGGATGACATGACAGGTAATGTAGATACCGTCGTGTATCAGTTGGCTTGATGTAGAGATCGGTTTCAATTTCAACTCCTTTCTTAATTACTGTCGTATCGAAAAAATTCACTTTGTCGATGCTGCATTCAAATGTGAACGTGATTGATGGATGATAAGAGTTGGCATATGTTTTAAACTCTTCAAGTGAATTCGAGCCATGTTGCCATATCATGAATATTATATTCATACTGCCCGATTTCAGCGACGTTTTCTTTTATAAATACTTCGAAATATTTTCGCATCGCCAACCGATCCGTCGCAGTGAACTTTTTGTCTAAATTTTAAAACCATTGAAATTTTTTGACAGTTTTTGAAATCATCATTACATCAATTAGATACTTATATAGAAAATGTCATTTACTCAATTCGATAAATTGTACAATACAGGGGCGGATCCAGAATTTTCGAAAGGGAGGGGTCCAAACATCGGGGGGGGGGCGCACGCATATATCCATAGAAGCGCATCGGCCAGTACCGCAAGGCAAGACTTTGCTATAATGAACACATCACTTAAACAAGGTGACAGATTTAAAAAGGTTTGTGGTAAATTTTCGTATTTATTTTTCCGTAATTTTTAGTAACTAGGGCGCCCTAGAGAGGGTGGATGAAACAGTAACTAGGGCGCCCTAGAGAGATGAAACAGTAGCTGGGGCGCCCTAGAGAGAGTAGATGAAACAGTAGCTGGAGCGCCCTAGAGAGGGTGGATGAAACAGTAACTAGGGCGCCCTAGAGAGAGAGTGATTGAAACAGAAACTGGGGCGCCCTAGAGAGGGTGGATTAAACAGTAACTGGGGCGCCCTAGAGAGGGTGGATTAAACAGTAACTGGGGCGCTAGAAACGCCAGAATGTCCAAGTGGGGAATTTCAAGGCACTTATAATCTTTCTTAGCCACAAACACATAATATAAAAAAACAAGGCGCCTATCCTATGAAAAGGGCGCCAGTACATACCAAACGGGGGGGGGGGGGTCCGGACCCCCAGGACCCCAAGAAGTCACAATCTACTTACGTGATCGTTAACGCAACAACGTTAATATACCAATTAAAAGTCGGATGGGAATAATTGCTTATAAATATTTCCAACGATTCAAAGTATAGCCGGTGTAGTAGTCCTACCATTTGATAGGACTCCGACTCCGGTCAAAAATAGTAGGACTCCGGCACTCCGACACTCAGCATTCCTGATTCAGGACCTAATGTGGTCATGTAATGTAATACGAAAATTGGTTTCAGTCCCTTGATAGTAGATTGTTAAAACAGGGATATCGCAATCAAGTACCGTTCTGTGACATCGGAATATTTGAAATATCATTGGCTCATTTGTAGAGCAAGCTTTGTCTAGAACACATTGAGGTATTGTGCAGAAAATTGTTCAGATTAATTGCAAGCTTTCTAACTAGCCTTTCGCATTCCTTTGAATTACTGGCACATCAAAAACATGGTCAAGAATGTAGACACATGAGAGCTGCAAGTCATATGTGTCGATTTTTGGAAACTGTCAAGAGATCAATCAACAAACGAAGGATAGGTGGCTTGTTTACTTCTGTGCATGTGCGTTGATAAGTACAGTTATCCTGTATGTCTTGCGGTTGGTTAAAATCCAACTGTATTAAAAAAGGGTTTTCCTAGAGTATTCCGAAAATTTGAGCTTTTTATAGATGCAGCTCGATCTGTTTCAGAAAAGCCCCAGTCCCACTGTCACGATTTTTGAGTGCGAACTAATACGAACCGACATTCGTTGTGCATCGCTTGACATCTTATTGATTATCATTAGTTCGCTGTCACTTTCGTACTAGATTGGCCACATTCGCAGGCGGATACGATTGTTTTGGACATGTTCAAAACAATCGCAGGGACTCTGGGAATGAAAGCATGTTCGTATTAATTCGTTTAACATCGTTTTGGCTCGTGTTAATTATTATTAGTTATTATCTCATCTTGTCAGTTCCTAGCGCATCCCTACTAGTTCGCAATCGATATAAAATATGCGCTCGTAGCATGACCGCTTGATTCAGTGCCTCAAACACACTTGAAAACTACTGGTGTTGCCACTTGATGATGGCATTTCTTAATTCTCAGACATTACATCTATTGAATGCTCTTTTAACAGCCCAACAACAGCATGCTGACGACATTGACAGTGTAGTCAGGTTGGTCTTCATGCGACGTCAGAAACGGCGGAGAAGGCATTGAGTTCGACAGTGGCTGATCAGAAGACCGCTTTATGGCATATATGAAAAACTGATGGGAGAATTGGAGCGCGAAGACGTGGCAGGATTCCGCAACTTCATCCGCATGGACCCAAATAGATTTTGTGAGCTGCTGCAGAAACTCGATCACCGCATTAGGAAGCAGAATACCTGGTACAGGAAGTCACTGGATCCAGCTCTGAAGTTATCTGTTACGCTCCGCTACTTTGCTACAGGTGAAAGCTATCATTCCCTAATGTACAGCTTCAGAGTTGCTCATAACACAATCTCGAAGATTGTGCGAGAAGTGAGTTGTGCCATTGTGGAGGAATTGGCATCTGAAGTCATATCCTGTCCAACATCATCCGAAGAGTGGCTATCAGTTGCGGATGGATTTGCGGCGAGATGGCAGTTCTTCCATGCCCTCGGTGCACTAGATGGCAAGCATGTACCAATCCGATGCCCTGCAAATGGCGGATCCTTATACTACAACTATAAAGGATTCCACTCGAATATTCTGATGGCCCTTGTAGATGCAGAATACAAGTTCATTTGGATCGATGTCGGGACGGCTGGCTCCCACTCCGATGCCCAAGTCTTCAATCACAGTGAACTGAAAGATGCCATCGAAGATGGTATGATTGGTTTCCCTGATGCTTCACCCCTTCCTGGCGACGACAAGGACACGCCATTCTTTCTGTTTGGGGATGATGCATTTGCGTTCAGGACATGGTTTATGAAACCCTACTCAACCCGAAACCTTCAACGTGATGAACGCATCTTCAATTATAGACTCTCCAGGGCAAGACGAATAGTGGAGAACGGTTTCGGAATTTTGGCCAGTCGATTCCGATGCCTCTTGACAACAATGCAGCAGACTCCAGAGACAGTGACCAAAATTGTAGAAGCATGTGTGTGCCTACACAATCTAATGCGCATTTGGTCCACCGGCTTGATACTATGCGATGTCGATCATGAAGATGAGAATCACAAATTTGTTCCTGGTGATTGGAGGGATGGTCGGCAGATGTCGGCTGTGAATAAGCCAGTCGGTGGGAACCGAGCAAGCGTTGCAGCCAAAGCTGAACTTGATTGTCTGAAGAACTATTATAACTCTGATGCTGGTAGTGTTGAATGGCAGGACCGAATGGTTGCCTGATCAGTTTAAATGCTGCTATTTAGGGAATTGTAGAAAATCAGACATTGATATGCACTCAATGAAAAGTCCTTTTATTGAGTCTATACATGTATATGATGAAGTCTTTTTTGAAATTATTTTAGATTAAATGAAAAGCGACAGATCATATTCTTCTGCATTTTCTTTTAAGGCATTTTCAATGGAAGCTTTTACAAATTTAGATTGTGATGATCGAATTATGATGCTGGATGTTGCATTGTGGAATTTCAAAGCAATACTTTTGTGATGATAGTGAATCATAATATTGAATAGGCTTAGAAAAAATAGAACAATCATAATCAATGAAATTAGTATTGTTTTGGTAGTCTGAGGAAAGATAGACAAATACATTAGGCTACATGGACTGAGATGAAAATGAAGTCAAAAGAAAGGGATAATGACACTTCAAGAAACCGAACTAGTAATTTGGATTGAACAGAGCCCATTTGACCATTTAGCATTGATTTATGCCCATCCCTTGATTAATCAAAATGAGTAGAAAAAGGGATTGTTTCTAAGGTTTCGTTAAATGCTTGTTCACGAAAAAAGCAAATCATAAAGCGCCTCATCATAGTTGCATCAGAAAAAGACATTGCTGGTAAAATTCTTGATATGCTTCTGCCTGATATGCTGTAGGACCCATAGGCAATAGATAATTGTTATGATGCTGTTTTTTAGAGGAATTCACTTGACTCGCAAAACACACTTTTCCAGTTCGAGTAGCATTGTTTATTTGAAAGAGAGCAGCATGTATCAAAGCTGTGACGATCGATGACAAAAATATTGTCTCTTATTACTGTCTCTTATTAGGGTGCATTACAAAAACACGACACTTTAGTTCATTGAATTAAGAAGACTGCTAAATGAAAGTCCAGACACATTACCAACATTGGAATCAGCGTTCATGGCCTCAGGTCTCCCATACTGTGGTGGTGGATAAGAGAGTTCTGATGCCTGTGGGTGCTGTTGATGCTGCTGTAGATGCTGCTGCGGATGTTGCATCATCATCGCTTGAGGATGAGGAATTCTTTCTGCCTCATGTAAACGGTCACTGTGGTCCTTGTATCGCATGACAAGATCCCAACTATCCTTCATGAAGTTGGACATGAGTTGCGGATGAACTTCCGCCGCGAAGCTGGCCAGAAATGTACCGTATGCCCTGGGGACAGAGCTGTTCTGACTGTTGATCAGAGAAGACACTATAGCCTGCATCCGTTCAAACTGCGCACCATTTGAATCCAATTGTTTCAGCAACAGAGACTCGCAGTGCACGCGGGATGGCTTCCCTCTTCGAATCTTAGCAGTCGAATCTGACTTGGGATAACATCCGACGTCTTGTGAATCAAGTTCTTCATCCTCATCCTGATCTTCGTCCTCCGCTAACATGGCCTCCGTATGTCTTAGCTTACAGTAGTCATCCCACCTGCATCCAGTTTTTGCATCAGCTGCAAAGAAATACACGGAAATGCTTGAATGAACAACAAGCTGTTGCAATCAGATATGCCTACTTACCAGTCCCCTTGCCCTCTTTGGGCATACATAGACGTGCGCCTTGAAGAAACTGAAGTTGTGGAGTATCCACTGGTCGCGCAGCGTCAGCTGTTTTGAAGATCCTGCTCCGGATTTATTTGTTCACTGCAGCAGCTTGCCATATCGAGTGTGCATTGACCGGTACCAAGTAAGAAGCCTTGTCCCAGTGACATGGCCCAACTCTTCTGCCTTGGTGTCCCACAGTGATTTCTTCCTAGCAGAGTCCTTGTAAGAAACATCAGATTTGTCAAATAATTCAGGATTATCTTTCAACCATTCTATGATGGACATTTCTTGTTCTCGGGTCAAGCTGATTGGATTGGCCTTCTTTCGTCTTTTTGGTCCAGTATCTTGCAACTCATTCTCCTTTGATTGCTGACTTTCTTCATCACTTGAACGCTGGCTTTCTTCATCTGGAGTTGAAGTGCCCTCCGGTGTGACAATGGGCATGGACATCTTCGTCTTCTTGCCTCCCTGGGCCTTCACTTTATGAACGTTTGGCATCATGGATGATTGAAGCGTAGTCTGTATGCGATAGTGTTGAAGATCTTCAGGACGACTAAAAATCGCAGTGTATGCCTGCGATATTTAAACAGTCGTAAACCACCGCACTGGTGCGTGTTGCATCTCATTGGTTCGCACTGATTTCTATTGCTTTCTATTTATTCTCATTGACTCCGTATCATGTCCCACAGCAACCGCACTGCGTCCCTGACGCTACCAAGCTTCATCCGTATGACATCGAATTGCGTCGTCAAATCCTAATCGTTCCTGCTATGTTCTCATCGATTCGCACAGATTTTCGTACCAGGTCGCATCAATTCTGTCTTGAGGAAAAACTAATGCGGATATCAACCAAAATCGTCACTATTCGCAGACGATTCCATTCTGTTTAATTCGTATTAGTTCGCACTCAAAAATTGCGACAGTGGGACTGGGGCTAAACGAATTATATCTCTGAAAATTATTTTATTCCAAATTCAATGCCTGAGAATATTTCCTTTCACATTTCCGTTTGCAAGGTCTTCAATTTGTCTGAAAATTCATGCCAAGGATTCATGATAACGTCACACCAAATCAAATCGCACTTCGCTTACTTCGCAGAGCACCGTACAAGAGAGATGAGACTCCCTGTGATTTGCTGATAAGGAAGCTGTTTCCAGTATGCAAATAATTCAAATAATCACTTTTGCTTCATTTCGGACACCACTATGAGTTGGTCTACTAATTGAGACTTGTGAATTTATTACCACACGTAATAGGTCATTGAGTCAGATTATTTTCTGGATTGATTAAATTCAAAACTATTGTGCTACTGTATGCAAAGTTGAGAGGGGAAGAAAGGAACATAGAAGTGAGTGAAATGCGTAAAGAGAAGGAAATGTAATTATCATAGAAGTTACAATAAGTCACAGCACATAACACGTCTATCATCGAACATGACTCTGCGAAACTCATCTCGGTAAGTCAGCAATAATTATCAATGATAGGAAACAATGTTGCACTTAGACCTCCATTTGTGTGGTTTTTAAGTGTGTTGATTTTTAAGTTACATGCACTGTATCTGTCTTTCTCAAGACGACAATGTATAAGGATTAAATACCGCTTATAGGAAGGCCCGCTACCAATTATCACAGCATTCTAACTTTTCTGTGACTGAGTGCATAAACGAAGATTCGACCCGTTCACTAGTAAGAAGGCGAACTGAACGAATTAGATTTTCCAGCAATTTTCTAATAATCAACATCACTTGGTTGATCGGAGCGTTCATTTTCTGATGAGTAAGCTGAATTGTCTTGTGTTAATTGAAGCCTATGAAAACTCAGTGCTATATAATGCTATTTCATTTTGTAGTTCGGCTATAAAGCTTGACGTTATTCGGCAACCTAATATTTCAAATACTGCCATTATTGATTATATACTACTATTATTGATATGGAGGTGCGAAGACAAGCTTGACCTACAAATACGGTACAGTTCATCACGAGAGCAGTCCTACGAATAGGGAATAATGTATGCACTCAATGAAAATTTAATTTTTATGGGAGATCCAGTTTGAGAGAGAGGGAGAGAGAGATAATAGTGCAGTCGATTATACATCTCACACGCCCACAGGAAAAAAGTATTCTTACGTCTACATGTCTTGATTTTCGGTAGACGGAAATGGTTTGTCTGTGGAAGACGCATAGGTGTGCAATAGTTCAATGGATGAGAGGGATATTCGCATTTTCTTAAAAATCGAATTGATTGCTCAAGACGTCGAGTTCCGATGCAAGAGATGCGATCACAATCACAATCAAAATTGCACATTATCCTATGAGCTCGATTTTGAATGGTGTTGATGCATTTTGTTGAACGATAGGAAAGATTACAAAACAAAGGTGTTGCATAAAGCAAAACAGACTGTACATAGGACATGTAAACTTCGTTCAATTGATGCGGACGTAAAATGGACTTCAAGCAGCGAATAGCATAGAGTTTTCGAGATGCAGTGAGGCACACATTAGAAAAATGTTGGTCCCACGAGAGAGAACAGTTCAAAGTTACGCCGAGAATTCGCAGTGCGTCAACATAATCAATGTCATCATACATCAAAATACGAGCATTGATAGATCGGAGTATCACAGTTTGCTTAGACTTTCTGCGGTTG
The DNA here is from genome assembly GCA_907163375.1 of Prostheceraeus crozeri. Taxonomy (NCBI): domain Eukaryota; kingdom Metazoa; phylum Platyhelminthes; order Polycladida; family Euryleptidae; genus Prostheceraeus; species Prostheceraeus crozeri. The sequence goes on from CAJQUW010010639.1 coordinate 21,155, forward strand.
ATAACCAATTTAAGATTCCTGATTTGATGTACAACACTTTTCAGGAAACGTGGGTCATTAGGTCTCTTTGGTAGGCGCTCAACAAGTGTCATATCGTTAGCATATTTGATAAGTCTTGCGTCAGATGCTTCGATGCAGATGGATCCTAGGAAAGCAGCACAATGCAATGGGCCGAGAAGAGAGCCTTGGGGAACCCCGGAAACAACTGTCATCAATGGACCAAGACACATGTTGTGCTTTACCATTTGCTGCCCATTACGTAAAAAGGATTTCACTCACAGAGGCATACTTGGATCGAGGCCTGCATTCAGTAGGCAATTGATCAAGCGATTATGCTGGATCTTGTCGAATGCCTTGCTTAGATCGATACAGGTAACACGGACAGATTCAGTGTCTTCGACTTCAAGATATTCAGTAATTGAGTTCTGTATATCAATCAAAGCACTTGTCGTGGATCCGAGAGGTCGATGTGCATGTTGATGCGGCCCATATGCTTTTATTAGCACCGCTGTTTTTTCACCGTGACAGTATTAATTTCTCGAAGATCTTTGCAACAACGGGAAGAATTGAGATGGGGCGGAATTCATCAAGGATTTGGTTCTTGAACTTAGGTACAGGAACAACATCAGCAGTCTTCTATATCGAAGGAAAAGTCTTTTCATCAATGGAAGATTGAAAGATGTGACGCAAAGGTTCACAGATTAAATGAGCACTTTCCCTCAGTAAACGATTGGGTATTCAGTCGCAACCTGAGGTCTTCCCAATTTTCAGTCGTAACAATCCCTCAAAAGCTTCCATTGACGTCAATGTCATGTCAAACTTTTGGCTTTCATCTATTTGTTGAAGGGGTACATCATCATCAGAGTTAAAAAACTTTTCGAAAGAATTTGTCAGCATCATCAAAGTCTGAGACGTATCTGTGTTGTTGATTACACATTTTCTGTTTGTAGGTTAATTTTGGGTAATTTCTTTTACAACTGTCCATACATTGTTGTTTTCACTGATGATCTTGTTGCTCTAAGTCTTCTTCGCCGTCTTAATTTCTTGCTTTACTTTGATCTTTTAGTGTTTGAATACAGGCCGGTTCCGTTCACGACACGCTGGCCAGCGATCTTCAATGAGTAGTTTTAACTTTGGAGTTAACCACGGCTTATCGCTCGCACGTAATAAAACACATCTAACAGGGATCAGCTTCATGGCTTATTGGAACAGTTCATAGAATTTTTTACATTTCGAATCGACATTAGGCTGTTTATAAACGACAGAAAAATCAGACTCCAAAAGATATTGCAAAAACTTTAACATATTCGATTGTCTGTAATCAAAGACTTTACAAATAGCTGCAGTATCAAGAACTTTACAATAGGTTGTGCTCAAAAGGATACTGTCGTGGTCAGAAGATTTGGAGAATATTTGGAGGGCCAACTTCGACATCCTCCTCATAACAATTACAGAGATTCTCAGATATCCACACTCATCCGAAAAGGATGTCTTCGACTCGGCGAGGTGGCCAATTGAAAACGCACAAAGGAAGTGTCGAAGTCATTAAAGTCGATGCAGATTATGAATTTTAAGTCCACAAACTTATTATTGAAAAAATCAACATGTGATATAATAAAGTCGCGAATGTGGCTATGATGTAACGTGGACCGTCTAGGTGGGATACACACAAGCAGTACAATCAAACCAAGACTATTCAATCTCGCAGTGATTGCCAGAATGCACTCAGGAGAACTGAAAAATGAAGTCACAGTTTCGGCGTTATAACTAGTATGTGCCCAAATACAACACCTTCGCCCGAGCGATCACAACGATCCTTTCTATGCAGATCATAATGATCTATGCACATTAGTCAATCGTCAATGCGGTCATGAAGCCAAGTTTCGGTGACACATATCAAATTGGGTTTCTTGAAAGACACCAGACTGATCAGTTCATCCGTTTTCTTGATTACAGACAGCATTTATAAGTAACAGTGAGGGATTACATGAATTAGAAATTAATTACCTGTTTGAAAATCCAATTGGTTCAGTACCTGTTCTTTCAAAACAATTTTTCCATGTTTTATCACCTGTCTTCCCCATTGTCATGCCCGGCCTTCAAGTCTTTTCGTAGCTGTCGCTGTTGTTGCTGTTGTAAGGGAGTGTAATCCTGATTGATGAAAACAGATCGGAAGTTTGGAGAGTTCTTCAAAGACCTTGAATTGCGCAAAATGCTGTACTTGGCTGAAATGTCTTTAACCGTGAGTCGTATGAGTCGAGGCCTCCCAGACTGCTACTTGCCAATCCTTTCAACACGATCCACAACCTCTCCCTTAAAATCAATTCTGAAAACTTCATCCTCATCGTGCGACTTTGTGTCCATTAAAGAGCCAGAATCCTTTTCAAGTTTGCTTCTCGATTACGTCGTTGTCGAATCTCATACAACATATCTTCCAATTGGCATTTTGCGTTTGTCTCTAGCTCAAAGACCTGAAGTTGAAGCTTCGAGTGAGCTGTCTGCAGATTCACGTGACTTTCCTTTAGCTGATTAAATGAGTGGAGAAGTGGGATAAGAATATCACTCAATTTCTCTTCAAGTTTAATCGCAATACCTTCTGAATCAAGTTTCTCTTTCCTGAGTTGAAGCACTGCGTGTATCAGTTCCTGCTTATTGATAGAATTCTTTCTTCTCTGCAACTCATCATCAGAAAGCAAAACTATGTTTGTTTGAGATATCGCCAATTTAGCAAACAAACAAAAACGTAAGGAGAATTGAAACCAAGACTTCCCACTCAAAGACAGCAGTGTTAACCACAAGGCCACAGAATCCAATGCACAATGACAATGATAAACACTGTGATAATCCGGATTACCAGAAAACCTCTCCACGACGTGCACGATGCGAGATAAGATTCCGTTGCCGATACAATGGATTGCAAGACTGAACAATACTTTGAACGTAGAAGTCTCCTAATTCAGTAGGAACCACACGATGTGTAAAAAATCGATGAAACACGAGGAATGCGCGAATCACGAGGATGCCAACGATATAAATTTTATCACAGAGCGACGGATAGAGCACTAAATTCCACAGATAAACGACAAGAGACGAGACAGATTGTTCACCACATCAGCATAAGTTGATGTGGTCAGTTGTTGGGTCAGTTTGAATCCTGTTATTATTCTCATTTTTCTATTTATCCGAGTAACATGAATGCTCATTCTTCCTGGCTCACACTGCATTTTCACAGCTTGATTGCACTGATTGTGAGTATTGACTGTAGAATATTCTTGTAAATGCACTCACTTGAAATTGTCTAAATTTAACCGGAAATTCTTCTAACTTTTTTAGTATTTTACTGACGCTCAACAAAACCACAATCATTTGTTTAATGGTGCTTTTCAATTTCGTATCCTGTTTCAGGATAAGTGAGGTATTATTATTAACGAAAACGATTTGAAATGAAATAACCGCACTAAATTTCAGCCCATCTAAAAAGAAAAATGCAAAGTGATTGAAATGATAGAAATTATGGAAATATGTATATATATATTCCATTATTCCACATGCATATCCTTATACTCAAATTTGACAGCACATTTTTTGTTAGGCAAGATGAACAAAGAAAGAAAATCGCAATAAATTTTCTACAATTTCAAATAAATTTAAGCGATATAATACATTTCAATAATATATTCGATTTTAATATATTTCATTAGTTGACATCAATCATAGGTTCTGTATCTAGATGTTAGTTCGAGACGCTTTAACAGTCGAAAACGTGTAGACTTTACGGTTTTTTAATACGAACACGATGATTCTCTATAAATTTACGCCTTCCGCAGCTGATAGCACTGAACACATACCGAGTAGAGAGCTCAGGTGAGTATGGTACAATGGTTCATGTTGATGTGCAGTGCGCCAATTTCTGTGTCAGAATCTGAACTGAAAACAGAAAAAGCGTTTCAGGATCGTCATGTAATATGTTCTTGCTGCATTTTGCGATGCTTAACATGATCCTTAAGCCTCTTTAAATGCAAATTCTTATCTCTTTTCAAGGAGATGTAAGGAGATTGTTCAAAATTACCGTTTGCACGTGAATCCTGCAGTATTTTATCATACGTTTGTTTGTAAAGCAAAATCTACCATGAGCAAGCTTGCTAGACACAAAAATGTACATACATGTATCTCATGCCAGGACACATGATTAGAAAGTCATTCCATGAGTAAAGTCTACATTATATCCTATTTACAGTAGGAGCCTCTGGTACATTCTGGTAGCAGCACGAGATTGCTACCATACACCCTGGAATCAACGTCGCAATAATTACTCGTTCAATCGAAGTAGATATAACAACAACATCAATGTGAATAGATATGCAAGACCAAGATACGAAAACCAGCAGAGAAGAAGATACAACCATCAAGATACACGTAGATGTGGAAATCATGGAGTGAGAGACAACCGGGACCTGGTCTGGCTTTGAAAGAGAACGAAGTGAGAGAGAAGAAGACAGATTTCAAGTCGTAAGAAGAGACAATGGGAACGGTCTGATACAAGACACACCAGCACGTGCCATCAATCAACAACACAACAGATACCAGTCACCTTCAGTGCAGCCTTATTTGTAACACATCGAAAGAATGAGAGGACGATAATGATTCTGCTGAAGTCAAAGACTTTAAAATATACTTCACAAATATAAACGGCTTGAATGAAGATAAAATCAATAATTCTGATATGATCAGGGATGTGGATAACACTGACAAGATTTGCTTTGCTGAAACACACTTGAAAAATGAAGACAATTTTCCTGTTATCGGTAACTATACAGGCTATCATTCCACCACTAAAAAGTCGTCAAAATTAGGTAGGAATATAAAAGGTTTGTCAGTCTATATCAAAGATAACATGGAAAATTTAGAAATAAAAATGTAGACAATGAAGACAGAAAAATCTTATTACTAAAATAAAACAATGTACATCTGAGACATCTGTTTACATCTGTTTGCATTATCATATGTTGCAGAAGCAACCGAGAATCTAAATACAAAGACAAATAATTCTACTAAAACTTAAAAGAATACATGCTGCAGTACAAGATGGAAAGTGTAATAATGATAGGAGATCTAAATGGGAGAATTGTATTGGAAAATGACAACATTCAACCATAATGATACATTCAACATGAAATGCTATGCACTACCAAAAAAATTCACCAATCATGATAAGAGTGCGACTGATATATACACTGAATTGCTCGAAATAAAGAATAGTTCAACCCAAAACAACAATATGACTCATAAATCGAAATATTCGGAAAATATTGTAAACCTGTGAAAAATCTATAGAAATGAAGTCGCAGGATTCAGAAGAATAAATCAAATAACAATTTGAATAGGTTGATGCAATTTAGGAAAGAACTACAAAAAGAAACAAGAAGGGAAAACGTGAAATTAAAATCAATGACTTGAAGGGACTAGTTACAGCGAAGCAAAATAATAACTACAAAGAGTATTGGAATTTAATCAATAAAACGAAGAGGACCGCTACCACTACTACTTTGACAATGATTTCAAGCCGGAAATGATAAATTCAGATACATGCAAAAGCGTTGGAGATAGTATTATTCCAACAAATAGTCATGATTTAAAAATGCAATTCGATGGCATTGTTGATGTAAAAGTAACAATCAGTGAACTGAGAACTAATATAAGAAATACAAAAAAACTCCAAGTCAAGTGGTCCCGATAAATTTGTTTGGCGATGAACCATTACCTATTCTACAAAATTTGTTCAATTCAAAAATTCAATCAACTTTTATGCAGGAATGAAGACGCAGTTCCGTTTTCTGAAAGTTGGATCATCCCGCATATTAGAAAGACAACAGGAATGAGATAAGCAGCTATCGGTCGATCAACTCAGGCTCAAATATTGAAAAATCGCTAACAAAAGTATTGAACAATAGATTGAACATATGGTTGAAAAATAATTGCATCAACCATCAATGTCAAACTCAATGTCAAACAGGATTTGTAAAGGGAAGTTCTGCAATTGACAATATATACATAGTAAGAGAAATAGTGCAAATCCACGATAAACAGCCATTATATTATATATACTTCATCGACTTGTCAAGGGCTTTTGATACAATACCGAAAAGCGTTCTGATCTATAAGTTAAACAATATGTAATATGCTTCCTAATGGTAATTTTCTTTGCCTATTGAAGAAAACTCATAATTAACAAAACTTATAGAATTTTACTTAATGGTAGCGAATCCGATCATTCTACTTTAATAAATGGAATACCCCAAGGCGACAGCTTATCACCAACATTATTCTCAATATATATAAATGACCTAGCCCTAGAACTTATCTCAGATTTTAAAGATCTTAATGGAGTGAATATAGGTGAAACAGAACTTCCTTGCTTAATTTATGCCGATGATATCCTTCTGATGAGTACAGTAGAAGCACTTTAATTAAACAGATACAGATGGTCCATGATTTCTGCAAGCGTAATGGTTTAACGATTAATGTTGATAAAAAGCTAAAATTGTGGTTCAAAATATTAAATGCTAGAATGAGCTTGATATATTGAGTTTGATTTGAACAACGAATTGCAGCGAATTGAAATAGTACGCGAATACAAATATCTCGGATTTTGGATCGCAAATAATACAAAAAAAACATCTTCTTTCCTTAGACAAAAATGGCAGGAAATCATCATATCTAACTGCTAAAAAATTAAAAGAACTGGAGTGCAGTAATGTAGCAATTGTGAGAAATACCTTTGAAATGTTAACATAATCAAAAATTCAATATGGCGGAGAATTTTGCTTTTACAATAAGTTATCTGATTTAAATAAAATACAGTTTCAATTCTACAAACTTTTTAATCATCTAATGACTACAACTGCTAAGTACTGTCTGACAGGCCAGTTTGGATTATTCCCTCTCGAATATCATATTAATAAAGCTGCTATCAACTTATGGATTAAAACAATTTTCAATGATGATAACAGCATCATGAAGAATTGTTATGATCATATTTTGCAGATCTTAGATAGAAGCAGATACACTTATACGTGGCACTGGAGAATGCAAAAATTTTAAAAGCAGATTGATTTATCATTTTTGTGACCCGATCAAAGCAATCCAGAAATAAAAAGAAGAAAATGCAAGATTGTCGTCAAAACAAGACTTATGGAGCATTTTAGAGCCATTTGGATAAATGATATCAAGAAAAGTAGATCAGGTATTGATTACTTAGAATTAAGCCGATTCGATTTCAATCTGAAAGGTTATTTGACTGTGAATCTGAAACAAAAGATTGTAACTCCAGTATTGAAATTAAGATGCGGAAGTCATAATCTTGCTGTTAGGACTGGCAGCTATGGAAGTCGATTAAGCTTTGAAGAAGGACTATGTAGCTTATGCGATGATAGAACAATAGAAACTGTATACCATTTCATTTGTGAATGTTCAGTATACAATGCTATAAGATTAAACTTCACACCCTTCTTTATACACATATCAAAGCAAGATTTCTATGCTATGATGGAAACTTTAGAGATAGGCAAAGTTGTGAAATTAACTCAGTTCATACAGAATGCAAATGACATCAGAGCTGACAAATTGCGTCAAGTACCAATAGCATCATGATAACTAATCAACTACCTTTAAAAGTCACACAATCCAAGATTGCGTCCAGTACGAGTTGAAAGACAAATTGATATCGGAGGTCTGGAACGTATCTTCTAAGCGTGAACACATTCTTTGATTCACCATTCTCATTACAGGTGAGGCATACTGAAGCATAATTTGTGCTATGATCATGATTTTGCATTTGTACTTGAAAGTTGATTAAATTATATTTTTGTCGTTCCGGACCTCCTACTAATTAGGACTTATTAGTTAGATAGTAAACCTATTAGGATCACTAAAAATAAAACAAGCTGAATTATTAATACCGTTTATATCAACACTCGTTTTATCATATTGATTGAAATGTTATACATGTATATGACGCATGACCATCTGAATGATACGTGAATGCACTCATATGATTCTATCATCAATCATCAACTATAATTTACTGACAATGTCCTCTCCTTCCAGATAAGTTAGAATCATTTCTCTATCTCACTCATAAATCTCTTAAATCATTTTTCCTGTAAATATGTCATCATTGCAACTTGCCATCTCTGTATAATACATGCCTCATTAACCTCGTTGTACGTATGTATTTTTCATGTATTGAAAAAAATATGCGTTCTGATGTTCCGATTCAAGATTCGATTTGATTTGATTTGCGAATCGTCTGCTGCCGTGATATTCAATTCGATTCCAAATTGTGATTCGAGAAAAGATCGATTCAAGAAAAGATGTCGATTCGCTCGACTGGCCAAAAGCTACTTCAACTGTTATTTGCAGCCTCTTTCCGTTCGTTACTACTTGAGTGGGACATTGTAATAAGCTTGAAATGTTGTATTCTCAATGAAAGCGGTTAAAGATGTCAGTTGCTAAACAATATAGTCGAACATAGTCGAATCAACTATGGTACGTGCTACATTTTGTCCATATCCGGGTTGCGAACTCAGTCGATTTTTTACCGAGTGTGATGAGTCAGTGGGCTGCGAACTCAGTCGATTTTTTACCGAGTGTGATGAGTCAGTGGGGAAGACGTGGGAAAAGTGCGTGACGTGCGTTCTAAACCAACGTTTGGTAGCAGAAGCCTTTTAGTGCTTACTATGTTCGTTATTCCCAATTTTGATTCTAATGGTCCTAATTAACCACATTTTATCGAACATAGCAGGAGGCATTTACTGTTTCGTCCATCAATCTTGTAGTAAAACGTTCGCAAATGCATGTACATATGTACACGCATATATATATATATATATATATATAATCTATACATGCCGAGACCCCGAAAGGTAAAAAATTCAAGAGGTGAGAACAAAATAGGGTATGCAATAGGGTATACTACACTGATGACGGCAAATAAGCCAGAAATAGTATATAGTATATAGTATAAAGTAAATATAGTAAATAGTATATAGTATATATAGTATATGTATATGTATATGTAGTGTGGACTATGATTGATAAACGGCTAAGTTCGAGTGTGTATATGAAATGTAAATAAGGCATTAATATCCTTATCAATAAATGTACATGCTTTTAATGCGCAAGTACGATATCATAAGGACTATGCTTGACAATGCTAGTGATTCGCGTCGACGTCAATCGGATACTATGCGAACATGTTTGATGCCATTGTATAATGTATAAACTAATGATTTCCTGCGATGAGTTGGAATTCCCACAGGATTCTCATGAAGATTTACTGTGGTATGGGAATGAAAATTCGCGTCACACGACAACTCTGTGTCATCCTAGACATGCATGATTTTAGGTGTCATTTTTCTGTTCAGTGCAATCATCTCAAACGTTGAAAGCGTGAATAAGAAAGTTGCCAATTTTTTCCTCATGAAACAAATTTCATTTCGGGCATTTTTTCACTTAGCAAAAAATCGCACGATTCGTGGTCATTCAGGAATCGCACGATTGATTACATCGCACGATTTATCGAGCCTAAACGATTAACTGCGCTCGCCACTCGTGTGAGTCCGAGTACAGATCCGAATGAGCCACTTTTAGCAGAATCGTCAGCTATTATCTTACACCGGCTCTAAAGCGTACTTTTCAGACTATGCTTTCTCATGAGCTCTTAGACATATTACACGTGATTTAAAAATAATGAATTATTCTGCATCTCTAAAAATAGTAACTCTTACTAAAATTAGGTCCAGACGTGAAGAAACAATAAGCGAACACGTATACTTTAAGTATTTGTCAATAAGGAAATATTGTTTTATGCATCAGTGCACCATCAGATTATTTAACACAGTACTATACCTTTTGTAAAGACCCCCAAAAAGTGGAAAAAAAATTACAAATTCATCTTTCAATACCTATAATTTTGTAGGTCTTGAATGTATGAAAATTTCGGTTTTTTAAGTTCACTGCTAATCGAGATTATTTCAAATTATGAGGAAATTGATTCCACACAAGTGGGTATTGGTATCTGAAGTTCTCATACCAACAGTCTTCCCACATGATGGTTTGTCTAATATCTCTTAACTCTTTGGATCGCGTGTTCAAAAAGTGCGTTAAACATCCTATAGAAAGTCACCGGCGATAAACGAAAACGTTAATTTTGATGTTTTGCTTTGAATTCTCTTCGTGACTGCAAACCAATTGAATTTGTCGATGTTCGATTGCATTTTGAAGAATATGTTTATATCACAGAATTAGATTGTTTAAGCTTATCACTTTGCTAGAAGCGCAAACTGATTCAAAACGATGGCACATGCAGGAACTTACTAAGTGGGCATAAAGAAATTTTTATATCTTGCAGAGAAATGGAAAATAGTCGTGCGCCGCTTGCGGATTGCTGTGAATTCCTTCAAAATGCTCTGATCGCCACAATTAATTCATATTCGAAGAATTCAGATCATTGTGCAAAAGTTTTCTCGTTAATGTTGAGCCCTCCGATAATTATCAAAAATATTAGCAGGCGCACGAAAAAACATCCACAAACTTCTCTGTAGAACGTGACATCGGCTGTCTCTCCTTGCTGTGTGATCCGGCTTATAAAAGTCACTGGAACTTCGCACAATTTGGCGTGTTCAACCCACAGAGACCTGAGCTTTTTCACAACCTCTGAGACCTGAGGGGGGGGGGTCCAATGATTCCATTTTAGAAATTCTTAGTTTACCTGCTTAAATCGATATCAAATCATTAGGAAAGTTGAGCTGTGGAGATCTCAAGCTCATCAATTACTGTTGTGAAAACTTTACCAACAGTCTCCTTTTAGTGTTGAACTATGAATATAATGACAGCTTTCATTTTGAACATTGATTTGTGCTGAGTTATTCTTGTAGGCTAACCAGTCATGCACGAACATGATGTAAACATTGAATATATAAATTTCACTCATTATGCACCATAGACACATTATGCACATAGACATGCACATAATCTTTTATCTGATAGTAAAAATTTTCTTATGCAAATTTCTACATCCTCTGAGACCTGAGGGGAGTCCAGTGGAGCCCCTTGGCCTATCTACCATACTTCTACTGATTCCATTGAAATGATGTAACACATGCAGAGTCACTGTCAAAGTGATGATTTTACATATGCATGATCGTTTGATCATCAAAACAAAAAATGAAATAGAAAAATATGGCTCCGGGGTCCACTGGACCCCCTCAGGTCTTTATGGGTTAATGCTGAACTGGCTGCTCACTGTTCGATTGCTATGGTATTATGTCAGCAGATTGTGCCATTTCATTAACGTTACATGTTCCAATGCTTCCTTTCTAGTCAAACAGAGGAAAAGACGACCTGTCTAATTCTGTAGTTTATATGCATCCGCAAAGTTCCATTTTTGGTTCTGAATTGCATTCGCATAATCTCTAATCCAGAATGTTCAACTTCTATGATCAATGAAGTTAAACTGAAGAATTTAATGTTTGATGTAATTGTGTTCTCCGACATTGCAGATGAATGACCTGAGAAATGCAGTGGGCTCTGATCGTGTCATTAGCACTTATCCACAAGTGAGTCAGTTGAAAACATAAAACTTCAATGATGAAAGATGTTTTCATTAGACACAAAAATCTTTACTTGGTATCCTGAATACGAAGACCATTCATGAGATTTATACCCGCTATAACTTCTTGTACTATAAGAACATTACAAATTTGATTGAAATCATCCCACTATCTTCAATCTTGGAAGATGAATAACAAAAGAACTATGGTGATGGCGTAATGAAAGCGTCGGAAAGTAATGCATTACACTATGTGCTCAGAGTAAACTATGTGCAACATTAATTCATAAAAAAGTCAAATATACGAATTGCAATTTCCAATGCTTGTAATTTATAATACTGAATGATGAATAGAACAAATGTCTGAATTCATATTGGTCTCAGTAATATTAAAGTATTGTGAAGAAGTTTTAGATTTGGGATGGAATCATCGCATTCGTGGATCGTAGAGCTATGTATGAATCCATGTAGGCGCGCACTGTTGCGCGAATGCGTAAAAAATTGTAACCGAATTGCGGAAATAATATTTTCACAATTTCTTGTCATCTTTGTGAATGAATGTGCCGAGTGTGCTTCCTACTTTCACGGCATATCCAAAGAAAGATATCCATTGTGCTGCGATATCCCACAATTTTTAACTAATTCCGCAAGCTTTCTCAGAAAGGACATTCTGTTCATTCCGACCTGCGGAAGTTGCAATAATAGAATTTTGCTGTTATCTTAATCGTGAAATTACATTTTTTAAAAGATAGATAGATAAACATTATTTTGTTTATACTCCCCGTATTGATATTTGATTTCTGAAATCGGTCTGATAAAGTCTAAAATTCTAGTCTGTCTATCTCTAGCTATGCAATTAATAGCATTTCCTTCTAGAAGAGGATTTAAAACGTTGTTGATTTCACAAAAATGAAATTTAGTTATATGTCAGTTGTTAATTTGACCCGCTAGAACATTGTTATCATTTTATCTTTGTTTTTAATAACAAATAAACGAATAGTTATTATTAGATAAACGTTCATGCACTTAACAAAAAATAAAAAGCAATTCTCTCCACTAATACGAATTCTCTGTTTCAAAATTTCATTTCGATTTAAATGAAGAGTCATTGCTTCACAAGGTACATTTGAAGCATTGTCATTGTTGAAAGTCTTCCGCAAACTGATCACTAAAAAGTCAACCATCTGAAGAAATAATAATATAACATGTATTTAAGTTTGATGTGTAAATTTGGCAAATGGGGATATGTCAGTGATAGCGCTCGCAGCGCAGACTGGTGCGAATTTTTCATGCCAGCGTGAGAAATTCGAAAAATAGCGTCGAGAAAAGGTACCTATTGGCCGGCTGTGATTCATCAATGACTTTCCTGTTTTGGTGTTGAAAGATCCGTAGCTGGGTAAAGTATCTTGGAACGAGCAGTTGACAGCATCAGAATGGATGATTATGGCAAAATTGATATTGTGGTTTCACCATCTAACCATTGTAAAGTGTGTATCATTGGACGAAATAAGTGGTGATGCGGTTCTGAAAGATTTTTCAGGAAGAATCAAGCTCCTGCGTACTCATATGTGCGACGTACGTACGTACGTGTGTGATGATGTGCAACATGGTGAGGAAAGCGAATTCTGTGCTATATCTTAATGAATAATTTCATTGAGTTGCAGCAGCAAAAGTCTAGTTGCAGGCTATCTCAGGAACAAAAATTACAGATCTATAGTGAAGCATGCATGCACACATTCAATGCTTTAATGATTGTGAAATAATCGTCTTTCTTCGTATTGTAGGCATTTAGATCGGATGCAACATCTTATCAACGTCTCAGTTTTCATCCATCTGTAAGAAGCGCGTGTTTGAAAGATAAAAGGACTAATAATAATGAGTGAGTTTTTTTGCCCTTATTATTCATCTATTCTCTACTGTTAATTTACTCTCGCAGAAACTTAAGAATTTTCACTACCAATTTAATAATCAAACTGTTTACGTTAATTAATGTTGTCTGGAAGCGATGCACTTTTTTTGACATCTTTGACTAGTCGATTATTCGTGTCTTTATCAGTCATTCATGAGTTCCGTTAATTTCTATTTTCAATAATCAATCAACAGTAATGGGCAAAAGACCGTTCCAGGACACCATAAAATTCAAAAAATAGTATCTTTAAAAACGACATAAATTCATGAATTTGAACCCTTTTTCAGGTTTTTAAGACCTAAATACATGAATTTAGTCCATTCAAAAAGTACCATTTTTTCAAAAATGGTACTTTTTAAAAACGACATAAATTCATGAATTTGAACCCTTTTTCAGGTTATGAAGACCTAAATTCACAAATTTGGGTGTTTTTAAAAATACCCAATTTTCAAATTTTTCAAAATCTCAAATTTGAGAATTACAATTTTCTCGCTTAAATCATGACCGTTCCAGGACACCGAAAATCATAAAAGTTAAGAATCTCAAATTTGAGAATTACAATTTTTACCTTGTAAATCATGACCGTTCCAGGACACCGAAAATCATAAAAGTTGAGAATTTCAAATTCATGAATTTTATCCATCTTTCAGGTTTTTAAAATATATCATGTGACTAATAATATTTGAAGGAATTGGCATATTCCTGTTGCAATAAGTTTAGGAGTATTTACAATTGTCATTTCATCAGGCGTTCTTACAATTTATCTACTGCTTTGCACTCAGATGAACACTCAATTGTAGAGAACATCTGCTTCTCGCATTTATGAATAAAAGGCATTTCAGTGTAAAGAGCTGTGTCCTCCAACTCAAACATTTGAAAGGAAACAATGTATGAAAGAACAAACAGCTGCTACACCCACTTAGACATTTGTAAGACGTGGAATATATATCCAGCAAATCCTACTCCAGCTATAGTGCCGTGAAACAATACACAACAATAATAATCGATATGGCTATTTCAAACAATTGTGCTGAAGACTTATTTAATTAAAAAGTGTTTCTTGTCAGTGAAGGTTGTGTCAAAACGCTCTCGTCATATATTTCTCAAAATGAGACAAGATCAATTTGAAGATAGAAGAAAACAATCGTTGCCAGGGAGGATGAAAAAATTACGGGAGGAATTGGAGAGGCATGAATTTACAGATTCTTTGAGTGATTTCATAGAGCCAAATGGTGGAGAGAATAATACAATTGTAAACTTACACAAATTCTTGTTGCATGAAAAAAGAAACAATTCACTCAGTGTTATGTGTAAAATTTTTATCGGTAAGCACTATCTGCTCTCTGTTTGTGATAATGACAAGTCTTATTTTTATAGTGATCAATTACCGAAGTTTCATTTGTTATGAAATTAGGTAAATTAGCAGACAAATTTCCTACGCTTTGTTGGGTGTCTGTTTCTCTTGTACTTTAAAAGTCACGACCTAACGTTATCGAAAGATTGACTTCATTGTGTAAAGCAATTATGTGTCATTCCAAATGATTCCATTCTTCTCCCAAACAATGGTGCGTCATTTAGCGATAATACCGCGCTGACATATTCAATGGAATTTGGATGTTAAACTCCGCTATTGTTATTGCGATACGGCCGCACGACACTTTATTTTCAATGTTAGACCTATGCTATTTCATTATATTCTCTTGAATAATGGTGCGCCATTCAGCTAAAATACTGCGCCATTCAACTAATCAAAAATCAGCGCGTTAACATTAGACGCGCTGTGAAGAAAATTTATCATTCTTGAAACCTCTCTGTTTTATATGCAATGTTATTTCCTGTTGCACATGTAAATACAATAGAGTGTTTCAACCAATGAAACCTTGTCCACCCGTGGACAGAAATCCCATTGTTTAGAAAACTTGTATCTGTCGGTTTTATATGCAATGTTATTTCCTGTTTTATATGCAATGTTATTTCCTGTTTTATATGCAATGTTATTTCCTCTTGCACATGTAAATACAATAGAGTGTTTCAACCAATGAAACCTTGTCCACCCGTGGACAAATTTACATGTATTTCAATGTATCCAAATTGAATGTATGCAAAGTGGATGTAACCAAATTGAAATATCCATGTGTTGTTTTTAATTTCTCATTTACGGGAATATAATAGAAACATTTTATCTTCTATAAAAATGAGAAACATTAGAGACTTCCAAAAAATATACGGCAAACAAACTACGAATTTCGATTTAAATGAGATTGCTAAGCAATTGGGAATAAAGAATTTTCACATATTGATGTGTAATGAATTACTATTGATAAAAGATGTGCGAAACACTAACTCTACTAATACAATGCAACAATGTAACGTTTTAATTTAATCTAAATTAAATCATTTCAAAATCGAATAAGTAGTAAGGAAAGACATCATTAGAGAACAGTTTAAATCAATACCCCCCCAAGTAGTAAGGAAAGACATCATTAGAGAACAGTTTTAAATCAATACCCCCCCAAGTAGTAAGGAAAGACATCATTAGAGAACAGTTTTAAATCAATACCCCCCAAGTAGTAAGGAAAGACATCATTAGAGAACAGTTTTAAATCAATGCCCCCCCCAAGTAGTAAGGAAAGACATCATTAGAGAACAGTTTAAAATCAATACCCCCTCCCTTCTGTCTTCTAGAGGTCCCTTAAGAAATTTTTTTATTATAAGATGAGCAACATAAATGAGTTTTTGAAATTATATGGAACACAAACGACAACGAATTTCGACCTAAAGAAAATCGCTAATCGATTAGGAATAAAGAATTTTCATGTTCTAATGAGAGACGAATTACAATTCCTAAAAAATAAGCCAACAGGAACCTTCAGTTCCTGGAACAAAGTTCCATCAATAACTATAAATTTCATAACAAATCTTCATACGTCAGATGAAAAAGGTGTACATTGGTCAGCAGGTATTTTTAGTAAAAACGGAGATAATTATTATTTCGACCGCCCTGAGGCTGAGAACTATTGGTTCGACTCTTACGGACTTCCACCTACAAACGAAGTCAAAAAATTACTTGGCAATGGAATTTATAATACATTTCAAATTCAAAAACCGGGAACTACTTATTGTGGTCAATTATGTCTTTATGTTTTATTTAAATTGCAAGAAGGAGTGCCATTTCTAGATATTATGTTAGAATTGAATAAGGGAATTGAACGAACCGTAGGTTCTATAGCTACGCCTAACAAGGGAATTTCATTCCCGAAACGTTAGTTCCAATAATAATGATAATTAAAAATCAGTTCGTTGTAATTCATTTTGATAAAAACGGCGTCTGATATTTTCGTCATCTAAATCTTTGATTTCATAAGTAATCGGATAAGTTTGATTTATTTTGCAAACTTCAAATATTTCTTTAGTCCAATAGCCAATAAAGCCTTTTTCAAATTTATTCTTATATTTAAATATTCTAACTCTATCTCCAATTTTAAATTTCGGCTTAAGTTTCTGCAAATTCGGATTACTCTCATTCAAATTATTATTCTCGAATATTTTTTTTCTTATCAAATCAGGGTCGTCAGAAGCATTCTTCGGGGTTTCTTCAATACCAGAATGAACTTTATTATTGTACTCTTCTACAACTCCTGGTAATATCTTCAACCATTTCTGATTTCTTTGCTCAGTAAATTTCTTGAATAATTTATTTTTTAACGTCCGATTGAATCTTTTTATCACTACGGCCTTCCCTGCATTTTCAGTTGAATAAACAGTTTCAAATAGTGGCTGAACGTTTCGGTTATAAAATTCCGACCCTTTATCAACAAACAATTTCCTTGGCTTTCTATTACTTTCTTTAAAGATTTCTTCAAACGCATATTTAACTGATAGACCACTTTTATTTTTTAAAGGCTTTACCCAAGCGTATCGTGTATATAAATCTATAACGGTCAATGCGTATTTGTAGTCCCTTTCATTCGGCATATGAATAAGATCAGCACTCCAAATATCATCTTTATTAAATACTTTTACTTTCAATAAATATTTAGGCTTTCTGTATTCCCTATGAATTTCAGACGCATAGCGTCCTAGGTCATTCGACATTTCAGACGCGTAGGTTCGAGCGTTGCTCTCAGAGTTATTAGTTTCATTTAAACCCTGGCCGAATAATATTTTAGCTTTTAAAGCTTTCTTAACAAACATTCTTTCAATTTTTTCTCTAAATGTAGGATTTTGAATACTATCTAATTCTTGAATCATCTTCTTATCAGCTGCATGTCGAGAACTTAGATCATGATTTCGATAAGCTAAATCATGCCTGTAAGCTGCGGCATCTACTCTATTTATTGGTTCTTCACCTGGTTTCGGATTATTATTCTCATCTAGTCTTATATCTAATCGAGTTCCTGGACCGGTATATGAATGACCAGGAAGATGTTTTTCTTTCGAATATTTACTCCAAATAAATCCAGGAAAGTTTTCTAATGCTTTTTGTATGTCACCACCGTAGGTAGTAGCCAAACTTTGTTTGTCGTCGTCACCTCCAATATGCTGACAATTTGAGTTTTTATTTTTGTTTAATAGATAATTTAATAAATCTAAATTAGCAATTTTTAATTTAATAAAATTTTCGGAATTTGTAGAATTCATTTTAAAAGATAAAATAAATGTTTTACCTAATAGAACTTTGTTCAGAGGCTTTAGCCGATCGGACCAAAGGTCCTGAGGTTATTACCGAATCATACTAGTACTTAGATATATTCCAGAACCATCTTTAGTTTCTTTAATTTCAATTAGATCATCAACATTGTGGAGAATATTTTTAAGAACTCGTTTTCCTTCATCAACTAATTTTAATTTACTAATAAAATTATCTACTACTCCTTCACCCCTAGCAACTTTCTCTAACTCTCTATTATGTCGTTTTTGTTCTTCTAATGCTGCCTTCTCTGATTTATTTTTATTTACTGCTTGGACAATACCAGCTGTCCCACCTGCAACACTTCCTGCAGCTGCTATGCCACCTATTATTAGTGGAATTAATGGGAGAATTCCACCATTCTTTTCTTCTTGTAATTGAATATTCTCTATCATTGGTTTACTTATGTAATACTTTTTTTGTTAATCGTAATAGTTTTAGGGGTATTTTTGTCAACAATATTACGTAATTTTAATTCAACAGTTTTATTATTATTACTTTTCGCTTGCGACATTTTTAATAAGAAAATTTTAAGTTACGAAAATTTTTAATCTATTCTAGTTATGAAAAAATTTTTAGTTAAGAATTTTTTAATCTATTCTAGTTATGAAAAAAATTAAATTAATTTATTCTAGCCATCTTCCCATTAAGAACTTCAATAGAATATTTTACATCTAGCAATAAACCATAAGCCATCAATGAAGTTGTGGAATCTTTCTTTTCAATATTAATTGTTACATCACAACCAGTCTTGATAATATCTTCAGATTGTGCACTTAAATCGAAACAGAAAACAGGATATAAATGTCTCCAATCTCCAGGAGTTAATTGTGGTTCAACTCCAAATTCTATACAAAGATTTCGATAAGAATCATATCCTTCCATAAATTGATTATTGGTATCATCGAATCTTAATGGATCAATTGGATAACGGGTTTGATGTAATGAAACTTGTAAACTTCGAATTGTATTAATATGGAAGAGATTATTGTTCTTATCAAAACTTGGAGAATTATTTCTTTGAAAAGTTAGCAATAAATATCTTGGAGTATTCGCAGTTCTAGTAAAATGCCAGTTAAATCTTTGTTCGGAAAAAGTTACTGAACTAGCAGTACGCTTTAGAAAATTTGCTGGAATTGGTTTGTTAGTATTTAATCTTTTTGCAATAGCTGTTTCAATCTCTAAACTAGGAGTAATATGCTTAATCCACCATTCAAGTCTATCAATTTTTAAATATGCTTTTTTCCAGTCTTACCAAAAAAGATTAATTCATTATTTGCTGTACGATGAATTATTAATTTAAATTTTAATTGATATGATATTTTATCATAATCTAAATATCCGAATAATGGAGACAATGACCAATTTACTGTCTGTTTACTTTTCTTGTTAAACTCACGTCTTTCTTTATATGCATCATTATTTGTTTTATTTAAATGTTTTGCAATATTTTCTACATCTTTCGCAATTCCTGCTGCATCTGTTCCAGCGTGAGTTAAATCATCAACAATTATACCATCATTAGTATCAGGAAACCAACCTTCGATTTCATACTTTTTATTATTTTCACCAATTGTTATAAATCTAAGCATTGTATCAATTACACCTGGAGAATCACTTATTGTTTCTATATTTTGAGTTGCAACATCTAAACGCATTTGTGTAAATAATCTTGGAAAAAAATTATTCTCTAGTGCAATATTATCGGTTTCTGGTAATGGTGTTGTAAAATTAGCATTACTATATAAAGAATATTCACAATGTAAAAACGAATCAGGTAAATATATATAACTCTGCTGATTATCAACTTCAAAAATTAAATCACCTCCAGTATTTACTCTACTGGAAGATCCGGGATTCATAGCAATTCTTATATAGTGATTCTTTTTTTGATTGCAACTGACGAACGGAGGATTGTCTAATCTAAATTTATTTTCGATAAGCGAAGACATTTTTATAAAAAATAATTTGACTTTTTGTTTTTCTCACAGACAGAAAAAATTTTTACTAAAAAAATTACTAAAAAATTTTACTAAAATATAATTTTAGAATTTTGCTAGACCATTACCTCTTATTTCTTCAATTGTTTTTTCATTATGTTTACTATCAGACGGAGCTCCGCTCCTCAAGGTTTCCCCAACAGCAATGTTAGCAATTTTGTTTTTTGTTTCCTCTGAAAGTTTTTTTAAATTTTTTAGTTCTTCGGAATCATTCCTAAGTTTACGAATAGCTTCTAGTTGTTTTAATTCGTTTTGAGACTTGACAGCATTTGATATTGCACTAGCTGTACTACCTATAGCAGCTGCTCCTTTTGCGGCAGATGTAATAAAATCTTTATTATTTTTAATTAAGTTAACGATACTTCCAATGCCAGAGAAGATCCCAGCTCCTTCCGTGTGACCGGCACCTGCGGTGCCTAGGAACTTTTCTGTTCCGACTGTTTCTCTATTATCATAATGATAAACAGGATTCATACGTGGTTCATGAGCAATTCTTTGATTTGAAGCAAAATGTTTAAGATTGTGTTTATAAATTATAGGCATTTTTTAGGATTAAATTTGACTTTTTGGGAAAAATATCTACGTGTTAAGATTTACGTTTGTGAATGGACAACAACTTCGAGATAACTTTATTAATTGATTGTTGCACTTTATCTATTGCGTCAAGTAGCGTGTGATGTACTTTAATTTCTTTTCTATTAACTTGCATTTTCTCCTGATTCATCTTCAATGCCGTTTTAAGAGCATTTAACTTAATTTTAAGAACATCTAATTGTCTTTTAACAGCATCTAACTGTTCTTTATTTTCTTTAGAGTTTTCTTGTAAATTTTTCTTTAATTCATTTTCTAAATTGATTTTAAGAGTTTTCATTTTATCAACTCTTTGATTAAGTGAGTTTACTTCATTTATTATTCTATTCATCTTTTTCATTTGTTGAGTAATTTTAGAACTCAATTCATCAACACTTTTTTGGAATGTAGTTTGTAACTGCTTTAAATTTTTTTTAATTCTTTCAGGAAGTTTTTCTATTTCATCTTCTAATTGTTCTTTTAACATTTTTATCTGATGTTTATTTTTAATTACAGCAGATTTTAAATTTATAGAAAGTAATATCAAAATTTTTGATTGTTCAGAAATCTTTTTAAAAAGTTTTGCTATATCTGCTTCTAGCTCTATATCCTTTTTATCAAGTTTTAATAGTTTTTCGTTTAATGATTTGTCATTAAGTTTTAGCAACTTTAATTCATTCATCAGTGGAACCAAAACATCGTTTATATATTTTTCCTTTAAATCATTGATTTGTGTATCAACATATTGTTTATTTGTTAACTCTGTATTTTGTTGCGGAAGAATAGAAAGATGCAATGGACCAGATAAAACGTCTCCAGTTTTCATGATATAATTTTCTATTTCTATTTCTAATTCACGATTATTCGGGATATATGCACCTCCACCAACATTTGGTAACATCATTTTTTAACAATAAAAAAATAAAATTTTTTTTAATAAAAATAAAAAAATAAAATTTTTTCTAATAAAAATAAAAAAATGGATAAAGCAAATTTAAAAAAATTATATTCGACCGCATCATCCTGTTCTTATTCGACGAGATCAACGGGATTTGAAAATAAATGTTTTGATAATAATAATAATAATCCATGTATAGATGTTAATATTTTATTTCAATTACAAGCCGAAATTTTTAGAGAACAAACAAAAGGTTTACCTTCTATAGAAACTAATTATTGTATTTTTCCAGGTGATCCATTTATTAAATTTATGGAGATTGTAAGTAAATATAGTGATGTAGCTTATGTTGAATTAAATAAAGAAAATATGGTTATAATAGGTCATAATAATGTATATGGGTTTATCAGAGCAGTTTTGCCGATTAGTAATACTGATTGGATAGAAAATAAAATTATTAATTATATCAATATTAAAGAATTAGTTAAGAAATTAAAATCTTTTTCCAAAGAAAAAATAAGATTATTTGTTGATGAACAAAATCAATATAACATTCACATAGAGAGTAAAAAACATAATGAAGAATTATTATGTCAGGTATATTATAGAGACACAATTTATAAACAAGAAACATTAGAAATGCCGCAAAGATATGATGATGATACGTATATAGGATTATATTCCAACTTAAATATTAATTTATTAAAATCTTATATAAATGGTTTAGCTCAACAAGAGAAAATTTATATGTGGACAACACCTTATACTATTAACAATGTCCATAATCATAATCATAATAAACGAACTGAAGGTTCTAGGGCTTTGCCCGATCTTAAAGAATCTTATGATAATAATGATAATAATATAGATGATAATAATATAGATGATGATAATATAAATGATGATTCTGTAACATCTGAAAAAGGTGTAAATGGTAAAAAAGATTATAAAAATATTAGTAATTATAAAAATTTATCTAAATTTCATTTTTTTACAATTGAAAATAATAATGATGGAATAGTTGAAGATACTGTTAGACAACTATGTGTCGGGTCTACAAAATTTAAATTAGGATTTACATCTAATCAATTTAAAATTTTATCATCTTTAATAAAAACTAAAAGTGATTCAGATTATGGTGGTGTTATTAAATTTTCCAAAAGAGATCAAAGACCAATATTTTTCTCTATTATATTATTATCAGATAAGAAATGTAATTTAGAATTAGATATTCCTATCAGGGAATGGTATCCAATCATGGAAGGGCATCCTATACCAAAAAGTGTAATTTATGATGATGATGAAGAATCAATTTATGATGATGAAGAATCAATAGTTAGTGAAAATAAATTTAAATTATCTTTTGATAAAACATTATATGATGAAACTTAATATGATAAAACTTAATATGATTAAACTTAATATGATAAAGAAAAAAAATAACTAAAGAACGTGTAATATATAATAATATAAAATAACACTCAAGTCCTTGATATTAAAATGTTTATATCTAAAATTAAAACACAAATTTTTTCTTTAAAAAATAAAAAAATGGAAAATACCAAGTTTTATTGTAACTTATGTAAAAAAAAGTTGCAAACAAAAAGAAGTTATCAATCTCATTTAAATAGTAAATTGCATTTACAAAATGTAGAACGAGTTGATGAAGGAAATATATTAAAATTAAATAGTTATAAAAACTATCTAGAAACATTGTCTACTGATATAAAAGTTAAAAAAATGTTTGATGATTATTCACATTCGGAATATAAAAAAGTTTTTAATAGTGAAGATGAGACCCTACCAGATGGAAGATATTTATTTAGCGATACTGATGAATTTGATGAAGCTGAACGAACCGATGAAGCGGTAATAGATATAAAATATTTATTTAATGAATCTGTTGAACATAATGAAACCGATGAAACTTTTTATAATGTATTAACAAACTTTTATAATATATTTAAGAAATCTTTCAAATGTTATATGAATGTAGAAGTACTTTATACAAAAAATGGACCTGATGGAATTCCTGAAGAAATAATACAAGGACATTTTACAAATTCACAAGAAATTCATAATGTAAATGATATACAACCCATATTTGAATCGATGATACTTAAATTAGAAAATTGTATAATTGAAGCCCAGTTACGTGAATCTGGTTGGAGATTTGTTAAAATACTATCTAAGAAAATGGTAATTGATAAATATAAAAATAATACTGGTGGTAGTTATGTTCCTTTGCCTTTCAGTTCACCACAAATAATCAACATAAAAAATGAAGATGATTATTGTTTTCTGTGGAGTATTATAGCACATTTACATCCTGCAAAATATCACAAAGAAAGACTAAGTCATTACAATAAAGAAGAATACATAAATGAATTTGATCTTTCTGATGGCTTAGATGAATTTCCATATGATTATAATAGGTTAAAAAAGTTTCATAAAAAGAATAAAAATTTAATCGAAGTAAATGTTTTTGAATTAAATGTGAATTATGTTTCTATTGGTAAAATTACTCCACTTTACTCAGATTCAAAAAAATTTTATTTGAATAATAAAAATTTATGTCAATCAGAAATAGTATATAATGATAGGGGAAATTACATGCATCATAATATTTTTTACCAAGGAAATATAATATGTACTGAAAAATTTGAAATTATAAAAACACTATCACCAATAATGATTAGTCATAATAATTATAAAGGACGTAATTATAATTATGATTATGATAACGATTATTTATCTTTATCTTTAGAATATCAACAAAAATTACAAAATTTAAATGAAATTTTACAAAAATGTAAAACAGATTATCAACAACAAACAAAAATATTAGTACAAGAATATGGCCATAAATATCAAAATAAGATAGAAACGATTCAAAAATTAAATGAAGACAATAAAGAATTAAATAATGAAGAAAATGAAACCAATCAAAAAATAAATGAATCTTTAAAAAAATGTCTACAACAATATAAAGAACAATATGATAAAGAATATAGTTATCAGTTACAAATATTAAATCAAAATTTTCATCGAAATACATTTAATCTTACAAAAGAAATTGATGAAACACATGAAATATATCAAGATAAATTTGAAAAACTAGAACAGACAAAACAGCCAGCACAAGCGAATATATTATATTATCAGGGTCATTTTATATTGTGTAAAGATGTTTCTATATTCACAAAAACTTCAGATAATGCCAATTTTCCTTGTCTCCAATGTATGACAAGTTTTAGAACTAAAGAAGAAATGAATAGACATTTGGAGAATTGCCAACAAAATGAAGCAGTCAGAAACACATTTCCTAAAGATGATTATTTAGAATATAATAAATGGTATTTTAAAAATAAAGTACCCTTTACTATTTATTGTGATTTTGAAGCATATAATGTTAATATGACACAAAATCGAACGGAAAGTTCCAGGGCTTCGCCCGATTCTGATAATGGTACGGGCCAAGCCCTAGAACCTTCGGTTTGTAATTATGAAAAAAGTGCATCTGAACAAAGTAAAGAAAAATATTTATTTGAACAAAAACCATTATGTTGGGGAATGTACATTCATTCAAATTATCCTGAATTATTTAAATCAGAATATTTTCAATACTATGGTGAAGATAGTTCAGAAATGTTTACAAAGAAAGTAGAAGAATTACAAAATTATTTTTCACAATTGCTTGAAACAAATATACCAATGATGCCATTAATAGAAAAAGAAAAATTAAATTTTATTAATGAAACAAAATGTTATTACTGTGGAAAAGAATTTACAAAAAATTATAAAAATGGCAAAGGTAGATATCTTGATAAGGTAAAAGATCATGATCATCTAAATGGATTATATAGAGGTGCAGCACATAATTCTTGTAATCTTAATGCTAATAAATTTAAATATAACTTTGTTCCTCTATATTTCTATAATGGTTCTAAATATGATTTCCATCTAGTAATGAAAGATTTATTTTCATCTGAAAAATTACAACAACAACAAATAAATGTACTATGTAAAACAGAAGAAGAATATTTTTCAATGCAATTAGGTTGCATTAGAATTTTAGATGCATTTAGATTTTTTACTCCTTATTCATTAGATGTTATGGGGAAAACTTTGAAATCTGAACAATGTAAAATATTAAATAAATATAATTTAAAACCTTTAAAAGGAATATTTCCGTATGAGTACATAACTGGAGATTTTAATTCTGTGAATAAAATTATGGAAGAAGAACAACTTCCTCCAATAAATAAATTTAAATCAACATTAAAACAATCACAATTATCTGACGAAGACTATGCAGAAGCTGAAAAGAATTGGAGAGAGTTAAATTGTAAAACAATGTATGATTATACAATGAAATATCTTCAGATAGATGTATTAATACTAGCTGATCTTTTCGAAAACTTTCGTGACATGTGTTTAGAATATTACGGAATAGATCCATGTTATTGTTATTCTACACCAGGTTTAACATGGCTAGCAGGATTAAAACATACTGGTGTTGAACTTAAACATTATAAAGAAAATACATATGATAAATTATTATTTTTTGAATCTGGAATTAGAGGTGGAGTTTCATCAGTTTTAGGTAATCGTTATGTACAGTGTTACAATAAAAAAGTAAATCCTGATGATTATGGAATAATGAAACCTTTATCTCCAGAAGAAAGTGATCAGTTTATAAAATTGTTTAATCAAAATATAGAAGGACTTATATCAAATGAAGATAGTCAAGCAGCAGTTGATGAAATCATGAGAGAAAACTATTTGTTATATTATGATTTTAATAGCTTATATTCTTCTTGCATGATACAAGAATTACCAACAGGTGAAATGTCATGGTGTAATATTCTTGATTATCAAAAAACATATGATGGAAATTATAATCATGGTTATATATATGAAGTTGATTTAGTATACCCTGATGAAATAAAAGATAAAACAAAATATTTTCCTTTCTGTCCCGAAAACAAAATTCCTAATATAGAAGATTTTTCAGATTATCAAAAATCTTTAATTCCTAAAAAATACAGACCAACAAAAAAACTTATGTTAACACAAAGCAATAAAGGAAAGTATGTTGTTGAAGGAAGAATGCTAGATTGGTATTTAGATCATGGAATGATTCTCACCAAAATACATCGAAAACTATTTTATCAAAAATCTAGGTGGTTAAAAAATTATATAGAGTTCAATATTGAAAAACGCAAAATAGCTAAAAGAAATAAAGATGATTTTGGAAACGTGTTCTTCAAATTAATGAATAATGCATTTTATGGTAAGACTTTAGAAAATGTGCGTAATAGACAAAATATTGAAATAGTTTATGATAAAGATAGGTTTCAAAATTTAACAAGGAAACCTACATATAAAAGAACTACTAGATTTAGTGATGAACTATGTGTTGTACATTTACGTCGAATTAGCGTAAAACATGATAAGTTTAATTTCATTGGTTTCACTATATTAGAATTAGCTAAACTATTTATGTATAGATTTATATATGATTATTTAGCACCTGCTTATGGCAAAAACTATAAATTACACTTTACAGATACCGATTCTGTTTTCTTAGAATTAACAATACCGTATAATTCTACACTTGATGAAGAAATAGATAAAATAAAAGATATCATTCATCCTTCTGATTTATGTAAAGTAAAAGATGAATTAGAAGGAAATGAAGATTTCATAACAGAAGCTATATTTTTAAAATCTAAATGTTACTGTTATGATACAACTAATAATATTAAAACACATAAAACATTAAAAGGAATTTCAAAGGCATCAGTGGCTAATCAAATAACATTTCAAGATTATAAAAATGTATTATTTAATAATGAAATAAAAACAGCATGTAATTATAGACGTAATTCAAAAAAACATAACATGTATTTAAAAGAAGAACATAAATTAGCATTAGATCCATTTGATGATAAAAGATAGATTTTGCCTGATGGAATAGCTACTTCACCTTTCTAATTTTCTAATTTCTAAGATAGACAAATTTGATATATACATAAAATAAAAAAATATTATAACACTATATTTGTATATTTTTATCACTCCGCGAAACTCTTTCATGAATTTTTTTATCAATATTAATTGTAATGAAGCCATAATCTTTTGACCAAGCATTGTTACACGATTGCTTAAATTCATCTTTATTTCTTACACATAAATCTCTTAACAAATCACTTAAGTTTCTTGCATTTATTTCAAATAGTATAAATATATTTGCATTCTTTCTAATAACACTTCCGTCTAATGAATACATACTTTGTGTTAAATAAAAAACACTACAGTTATTATGTCTACCTCTTGTAAAATAATTTCTCAGAACTGACTGATTTCTATCATTAACACAATCATCAAAAATTACACAATGTTTCATTGTTTTATCTAGTTTACTAGGATCTTGCATATTACCACTATCATCTATTAGTTGTATCTTTATATGCTTATTTTTATTGGTTTCAACTAACTGATTATTTTTTGTTGCTTCTTCACACCACGAACTTATTTCTTCTTCATCTTCAGATTTTTCATATTCTTTGAATAATGAAGCAATTGCTGTTTTTTTAAGATTATTTTCAAATCCATATTTTAAAAATTGATAGACGGGTTGTTCTGCCGTTGTTGTATAAATTATAAGATTGTTATAATCCAAAAAATTTGGAGTCGTTAAAATTTTAAACAATAGATATGTTTTTCCACATCCTGATCTTCCACAAATAACTGACAAAACTTTATTAGATAAATTTGGATGATGATTAAATTTAAGTTTTTTTTATTAAATGGAGGTAATTCACTCATTTTTTAATAAAAAAATTTTATTTTTTGTTTCTAAAGAAGAAGAAGAAAATTAAACTTCTCTAGCTTCGCGTAGGAGTTTATACCTCTCGAACCAAAAGATCTATCATAATCTCTTCACCTCCAAAATTTATTTCTTGTCCTTTCTCATCAGTGATTCTAATGTTAATGTTGTTAATAGTTTTTCTTGTAATAGGAAAATATATTAATGTTTGTGGAAATACATTTAATCTATAACCAATGGGTACAGTAAAAGCTGGAAAACTGAATATTAAATTTGATAATTTACCATTTATATATCCTCCTTCAATAATGTCACAATGTACAACAATTGAATTTATTTCAGTTATTTTAGGAATCTTCTCACCTAAATGATAACCTTGACTATAGGTTTGTTTATTAAATCATAATAGCTTTGACAATGATCTATCATGATTAAAATCAACTTGATGATTTTCGTCTAAAGTAAGAGAAAATTTATTAACTGCCGGTTCAACTGCAAAATGTAATTGTTTCTTATCTTTAAATGGTATACCTAAATGTCTCTTAATTTCATTTGATATTGATTCAACCTCGTAAGAACCAGGAAGAAAAGTTAGTACTTTCCACGTTTTTCCTTTATCAGTAGAATATCTAAATTGATCATTCACATCTTTGATAACGTTTTGAATAGTGTTAAATGTAGAGAAACTAGTCAATGCAATTTGATAATTTTTATTTTGTTCTAAATGTAGAATGGGTTCTAAATTACAAGTGTGTGATGAAGTAGTTGTTATAATTTTTAACGTCGTACTAAATTTTGATGAACCCAAAATCTCTGTCAAATTTTCTAAATGATTATTAATTTTGTCTAAATCTGCTGAACACATTTTTTAGTTAAAATTTTAAATAAATATTTTTTTTAAAAAAATTAGAAACAACATATTTCAGCTACACTTTTATAATCCTCTTCATTTAGAATCTTCTTTTCTAACAGTCTTTTCAATATAGCATGAATTTCATTGAAACTAGAATTATGTCCTTCTTTTATTGCAGATATTAAAATATTTAATCTATTTAGTAATTCTTGTGGATCATCTGGTAAAAATATGGTTGTTTCTGTTTTCTGTTTTTCAGATAAACCTTTTCCTACTTTAACTCCCGTTGATAATAAATTTTCTAATTGTTTATAACGTCTTAGAGATTTTACTGCACCAACTCTGTCTAACATAGCTTTATATTTTATAAGATCTTCTACAGCATAATTATTTAAAACTGCTCCTCTTAAAAGATTAACAAAATTTCTATCTAAATTAAAAGGAGATTTATCTGGTGAAAAAATTAAACCTCGAAAAGGTTGTGGAAATATTTCTTTTTGTCCGAGATAAAATCTAGGTATTATTTTTCCATCTATAAATGAAATAGAATGTTCAAATTGCATAGATTTTGGTAATTTCTTATTAATGTTCGATTCTAGTAATTCATAGTCATCTAATATAGTTTTGTGCTCTGGATCTGTTATATCAATTTGTTTATCATTATTTGTACTTTCTTTTTCAAGAGTTTTAAATGGTTTCATAGTTTTCTCAAAATCAGTTTTTACTTGCTCGGTTTGCTGCATTTTTTCAAACATATCAGATTGAATACCAGCTTTTATCATTCTATGTTGAAGATGATTTTCTTTCATAATATTTCTTTGTTTTATTAACTCTTCTAATTGTTTTATTCTTTTAAAATTATGAGCTCTAATTTTATCCATTTTTAAAATATAATATTTGAATTTTGTGGTAACATTGGAATACAACAAAAACATTTTACTGAACAAATTATTTTTTTATCGCTTTGTTGTCTGTCATCTTTTCGCTTTAAGTTTTGTTTAATAAAGTTTTGCTTAATAAAGTTTTGCTTAAATTTTCGCTTAAAGTTTTTAGCTCTTCTAAAAAAATTTTGTCATTTTCTTCATTAGAAATTTTACCATCACTAGAACTTTTTCCATCCTGTTTATTTTTATCATCAACTTTTTCTGACTGTAATTGAAATGATATTTGATTTACTTCATTAGCTATTTGATCAAATTTTTCAATCTCATCTAACGTAATAACATTATCATCACATACTCTTTGAAAGTAGTAATGTAGTTTATCATAGAGTTCTTTAATATGTAAATGCTTAGTTTTTAATGATTTTTGTTTCTTAGTTATTAAAGATTTATCTAACATTGTAACAAGTGAAGTTGCAAAAACACCCGTACCTGTTAAAGCTGTAGCAACTACTGGAATTACTAAAACACCTGAAGATATAACAATTGTTAAAGCACCTAAACTTATTGTTAAGAATATGCCAATTCCTTGTGTTACATTCTTAACTTTAGTCCATCTCTTTCTTAATTTTTTATAATGCTCTAATCTTAATAATAATTGAGATTCCTTATCTTTCATATAACGTACTCTATCTTTGTGTTTTTCTTTGTTCATTTTTTCAATGTTAATCTTTTCAATGTCCATTAAAGTAGAACTACGTTCATATGATAACGAAGGATATATTCTTGAGGTTCCTTCCATTTCTGAAGTTCCTTCCACTTTTGTTTCTTCCATTTTTAAAGAAATATTATTAGTCACATGATATATTTTAAAAACCTGAAAGATGGATAAAATTCATGAATTTGAAATTCTCAACTTTTATGATTTTCGGTGTCCTGGAACGGTCATGATTTACAAGGTAAAAATTGTAATTCTCAAATTTGAGATTCTTAACTTTTATGATTTTCGGTGTCCTGGAACGGTCATGATTTAAGCGAGAAAATTGTAATTCTCAAATTTGAGATTTTGAAAAATTTGAAAGTTGGGTATTTTTAAAAACACCCAAATTTGTGAATTTAGGTCTTCATAACCTGAAAAAGGGTTCAAATTCATGAATTTATGTCGTTTTTAAAAAGTACCATTTTTGAAAAAATGGTACTTTTTGAATGGACTAAATTCATGTATTTAGGTCTTAAAAACCTGAAAAAGGGTTCAAATTCATGAATTTATGTCGTTTTTAAAGATACTATTTTTTGAATTTTATGGTGTCCTGGAACGGTCTTTTGCCCATTACTATCAACACAAATACTTATTCGATCAATCACACAAAATTGTGGCTCAGTGTTAAATTGTTCAATTTAATAAGTAATGTACAACATGCTATGTGTATTTTGATTA
Organism: Prostheceraeus crozeri; assembly: GCA_907163375.1. Classification (NCBI taxonomy): domain Eukaryota; kingdom Metazoa; phylum Platyhelminthes; order Polycladida; family Euryleptidae; genus Prostheceraeus; species Prostheceraeus crozeri. Next base: position 52,840 of record CAJQUW010010639.1, read on the forward strand.
TATTCGTGCGCTGCTGCTATTAGTGTTACTATTATTGTCATAAAAATGCTCTGCTCTCTAAATCGGCAATACACCCAAATCTACTGAATCTACTCGCCGAGAGGCCAGGGATGTGTAGTCGGAGTTGAAGTCCTCTTTAACTCCGGCCTACATGTGTAAGTAGAGCCGGAAATATGAAACAAACAAATATTTTGTCCTTGTGTATAACTGTCACTGCCATGGCGTCAACCAGAGCCTCTATCAAATAAAAGCAACAGTGTAAAACCCCTAGTTCATGGAATTCGGCGAGAAGTGAAAAAATTGTCTTTTCAGGCACGTAATTAAATTGTGATTTCTTGAAGTAGCTAGCAAATTATGAGTATATTATCAAAACGAAAGGTATTATACAATTGGAAGTGAAGAGTAAAATAATCCAACTTAGAAAATCCTTCAACGTGCCGACTTTTGTTCAAATCATTGTTATTATAATTGAGGTAAAGAAGCATTTTCGTAGAGGACAAGGCCGGACTCAGACTATATTTGACTGTTTCAAGTCTGACCTACATGCTCTCAATCAGAGTTTACTTACGAAACGAAGCATTCCGCAATCATCAGTATGCGAATTACCAAAACTATAAGAAAAATTCAAGAAAGAAATCATTCAAGCAAAAGAGGGCTGGAAATTAAGAATACAAAGGTCAAAAACAGATATGTGGAGGGCTACCGACATGCTCAGTTGTAAGAAGCTCGTTGCAGGTAACGCATTATGCAAAATTGCCAATAAATTTATTTCAAGTTCTGAAGTAGGTAGCGCAATAAATGAATCTTTTGCGAATAACTTCTCCATGCCTTCAGACGTTTTGAAATTAAAAGATGTGATTCCCACTGCTTCTAGCGATCAACTCTGGCAAGCGAGCATAGATGTCATAGCAACCTTCCATCACCGGTCCAAAGTCAACATCAAGAAGGCTAGCGGTAGTGATGATATACCACCACGTTTCATTCGAGAATGTGCATCTGTTTTGGCTCTTCCGTTAACACACCTATTTGCTCTTTGTTTAGAGAATTTCGATTTTCCTCATCAATGGAAATTGCCATCAATTGTACTTGTCCCAAAAGCCCGTTCAAAATCCATTGCAGACCTGCGCCTGATCTCCCTAATTCCAATCTTCTCAAAAATGTTGGAAAAGATAATAATTGCAACTATAAAGCCCTGTCTCCTGAGGGCCTATGATGATGGCCAGTATCGATTCAGATCGCACTCATCAACGCTAAGTGCTCATAATATCAGGCTACATGACTTGATCACAAAAGAGTTAGAAAAGCCCAATATGAAGGCGGTCGCTTCGGTATCGTCGGATCTCAGCAAGGCATTCGATCGCTTGTCTCATTCACTTTTTATCAAGAGTTTGCTGTCATCTAATATACCAGCATCATTTGTGAAAATGTGCATTGGATTTCTAAGCAATCGCAATGAACGAGTCGTCCTTCGTCACCAAGCCATGAGCAGGATAGTCGACGCTTGGTAAGGTGTACCGCAAGGTTCAACCCTTTCTCCGTACCTTTTCGCAATCCACCTGTCATGATTATCACAAAAGGGAAAGCAGAAATCCCTCTTCAAAACTACATCACTTATAAAGAGATCAACATTCTCGGGATCACTATTCAATCAAGTCTGAAATGGAATGTGCAAATTGATCAAATAACCAATAAAGCTAGTAGTCGTTTGCACGTAATCTGCAGACTTGACAATATCCATCAAAGGTGCAGCTTGTTTCGGTTTACAATGCATTTATACGCAATGTGCTGGAGTATAACGCCCTTTTATTTGTCGGTCTAAATGCACAGGGCAACAAACGACTTGAAAAAGTGCATAAGACGGCACACCGAATCATTTATGCTTCATATTGTGACTGCGGAGAATTCACACCTTTGTTCATCCGGCGGATCTATCGTGCCATGAAAGTTTTTATGGATGTGATCAAAAGTTACAATATACTCCACGACCTGATACCGAACTTTCATCGTTTTTCTCGGCATGTTGTCATGCCATCATCGAGCACTCACTGGAGAAGCCGATTTTGCTCCTCTATGTATAATGCAATGTATGTAAAATGATAAATGACATTCTTTATTATGCAAGCCCGTCTCTATGATAGAACTCACCCCAAATATCTTTTCAAATTGATGTATCTTCTGTTGAAAATGTTTCATTTTTAATACTTCCTCAATAAACGCATATCAAAATCTCACCTTTCAGTCTGTTGTTTGCTGTCAGTCTGTCACTTTCTGTTAGCTATATAGGGTGCGGCAAAAAGATCTCCCCGGTTTTCGATGGTTATGAAACGAAAACGAAGACAGCTGTATAAATTATTTTTTGTTCCAAAAGTATTTCATATCATGGCATTATGATATCTATGTGCAGAACGCGTCTTCTGTAATTTATTGCACTCTACCTAAACAAATACACTACTGATGTGACCTCACTTCAACTCTCTGAAAACGCACAATCGTGATCAACTGCATTCTCGGAATTTTCATTCTCGGAATTGTCATGGCGTGGAGGGGAGAGCATTGCGCTTTTGTTGTCGAAGAACATGTCAAGAATGGTAAATCCATGATAGCAGCACAGCACGCACGTCGCAGACGCTTTGATCTCGACCGCCATGCTCCTGTTCCGGATGGAAAGACACTTCGCCTGTGGGTTTCGAACTTCAGCCTCACAAACCCAGTTTTAAGTAGACAAAGTCACGGCCGACCAAAGACCTCAACGGGCGTGGAGAGTGTTGCACTTGTGAGGACCTCATGCAGCACTCTCCCAGGCATTCTGCACGGAAACATGCGGCTGCCCAAAGCATGTTTGATCGAAGTTCCCGCAGAATTTTACATCACGAACAGAACATGCATCCCTGCAAATTTTTAGACTTACAGGAATTGAGTGATACAGATCATGAAACCTGAACAACTTAGTGTGGAGATATTCTGAGAAAGGTTCCTCTTACAGCTGCTCTGATCTGTAGCGATGAAGTTCATTTCCATTTATCGGGGATGGTTCATAAACCGAACTTTCGATTCTGGTCTGACAGCAATCCTCAGGAACTTTATCAGCGACCACTCCACAGTCAGAAAGGTTCTGTTTGGTGTGCCGTGTGAAAGTTCGGATTGTGGGGTCCTTATTTTATTTTTGAAGAGGGCGGTGTTGCGGTGATGGTCACGTCCGATCGTTACTCGAGCATTTTCCGTGTCCCGAAGTCACCGACTTGTTGAATGATCACGACCAGGAAGACTTGCGGTTGCGGGAAGATGGTGCACTATGGGTACCACATCAATTACCTCAAAACGGTCACTCACCATTCTCCGAAATTTGCTTCCGACTCATCGTATCTCTTTACGAGGCTGGTCACCACGCTCGCCAGCTTTGTCCCCTTGCTTGCGATTCTTTACGGTGAGGACATATCAAATCAAGAGTCTACAAGCATCGCCCAAGAAATTTGCAAGACTTGAAGATGGCACAGGAAATGGACATGGCACGCAAGGCGATGGAAAGCTTCTGGGAGAGGCTTCGATTCTGCATCAACTTTAACGGCCGGAACTTAAGGGACTTCATTTTCAAAACGTGAAATATCATAATAGCATAACATGTAGGCATAAAAATGCCTACATGTTATGCTATTATGATATTTCACGTTTTGAAAATGAAGTCCCTTAAGTTCCGGCCGTTAAAGTTGATGCAGAATCGAAGCCTCTCCCAGAAGCTTTCCATGTTCAGGAGTAAAAATATTTTTCATGTTTTTGTGTTCGTTTTCTTTTAATTACCTAATTACCGTAACAAAACAGATCTTTAAGTTAGAGACGATACATTCTGCACATAAAACTCTATATCTACGAGTGTGATAATCACAACAGCTGAGCAAATGAATATGACGATAGGACACAAGATTGGATTTGCACTAGCAATTTGTCTAAATCCAATAGTCATTTTTCTGTTGATATAGAAAGGATTAATAATTCCTCATTTTCCTGTCATTGTGGTCAAAATAGAAATTCATTTTAATCTTTCAAGAACGCGGAGCATTTGACGTAGGGTAAAAAACACACTAGCCTAACATTTTCGAGTTTGAGTAATTGTTTTCTCATTCGTACCTGATATACTGACACAATAAACTGATAGCTTGACAGAAAAATAATCCTCATCTGTCTATAAATGCTATGGGAAATTTTCGAGATTCCTACAGTGACAGAGCATCATTTTGTACAACCGTTTTATATAGTACATACAAATATAATCTAGTATGAGTGCAGGGATTTCACCGATTAAAGTGTTCCAATTTTATACTGCTTGTATTCTGCGTTGCTATTCACATTCTTCACTTACAGAATTACAGTGAAAATTAATTATTAGGTGCGACCTTTACGATGAGGTTGGCTGCGATCTTCTTAGAAGAAAACTGCTCTAAAGCTAAGCATAGATCTGTATTTATCTTTTGATCTCCATTGTTGTCTTTGTATGTGTCCTACCCCTGTAAACGCTTTCAAGAAATAACTAAGACATTCAGCACTTTGCCTTTGTGATGATTATTTAAATCACCAATGTCACGTGCCTACAAATATAAAGTACAGAAAACTGATCATATGAGAGCGACAGCTTCTTCTTAAAAATCGCATAATCTGGCTATCTAAAATTGGGGTGTAAATTAGTGTGTAAATTATATGCTTCAAACTTTATGCCTATTTTTATTTCTTTTATTCTTTCATTCTTTTTTATCCTATTTTTATTCTTTTCTTCTGACTTCTTCTTGGAGTACTATGGGAAAGGCGGTTTCTTCATAATACAGATTTATTGTCGAACTCATTTTTTATTTCAAATGAGAGAAAATTACAAGTTGATCATTCAATATGAAACTAAAAGAGCTAGCAGCATTTTATGCAAGCAGTTCTGCGTATGCCGGACTTCTAGCTCATTTAACCAGCTTACACAATGCCCTAAAGTGATTTAGCAATTCTGTAATGTAGATGAACAACTTGATCGTTTATGATGTCTGACTTTTACGCTACACATTTAATTCAATTTTCAGGTTAAAAATGTCAAAAGTGGTTGTCGTTGGCAATGTTTCAGTTGGAAAAACTTCACTTGTAAATCGGTGAGGAAAAACCTTTGATGAGTGCAATGAATATTTTTAAATCACAAGGTTTACTATTCTATTATTATATCATGTGTCATGCATGTTTGAGTTCAGATTTGCAACTCTAGAAGGGAGAAATGTGGCGGGCATTGCGAAATCGATGAAAGGCAATTTATCACATGTGGGGCCAACTGAGAATGACCAAAAGAGAAAAATTAAGATACTACGAGGCCACAGGTACACATGGAGAGTGCAAGGCCATCAACACATGTGCGCAGTGCAGGGATCTGATGACGGGAGGGTGCACATTCAAACAAGCAGAGAAGGTGAATGAATGGCGACGGATTCACTGGCACCATTGGATTAGCAAACGGTCCGAGATGTCGTCTGGCTGCAAGTTGGGTCGGTGCGGCAGTGTTGTATAAGAGATAATGGGAGACGGGGGGATGGGGATGCGTAAACAGGCTTCATTGCGGAGGCCTCTGCCCTGCCTACTAAGATGCCAGGGATCTGAGAAAGCACACACAAGGGTGTGCTGCGCTCAGAGTTATGTGACTCCGCTATGCACACCGCAATTACTCGCATGGCGTCGTTCAGAAGAATGTTGATGAGGGCGATGTGGGAGCTGCGACACCATGCGGAATCTCAGTACTACGCGATGAAGTACGCCTATGGTAGGCCTATAGCTTTTCTATTCAGGATCATCAAAACCTTTTATCTTTTACTTTACGTACGTAAGAATGGCTCCGTGATCAATTAATTCAGTTAGCCTACCGATAAATTAAAATATTTGAAATTGAATGCATGATTGTGACCACATTGATTGTGACTCACAATGCATGGAAAGTAGGTTTTCACTCGATTAAATCCAATTGAAACAAGATCAAATAAGGTACTATGAACAAATATCTGTGTTTGGTTTGAGAATCTATTGATATCTAAGAGAAATAAAACTTATTGATCAAAATAGCACATTTTCAAAATCGGTATCCCGGTCTTGTATCATAAAAAATGAACTTTGATTGTGATTTTCAGATTTTGTCGTCAAACATTCGATAGGGATTACAAAGCAACAATCGGTGTTGATTTTGAGGTTGAGCAGCTGCTGATTCTTGGAGTTCCGCATAAATTGCAATTGTGAGTTTCTTTTTTCTATTTGCAAAGTTGTTTTCATACATAGTAATTACTCGTATAATGCATATAGATAGTAACCAAAATTTGGTTTTAGAGTCTGAATACTTAAAAACGAAGTTCAGAAAAATGAAAAGATTGAAGCACTTAATTCCTTGGTGGCAGTAGACTCTGCGTTCGTCCTGCAAAGACTCGTCTATGTGACTCGGAATGGTCAAAACTAGCTTAGAATCACTGATCAAGCTGACGGACTGCACAACATGCTGCTCTACATTTTATTAATCCTAATTTTACTGTGTGGCATGTCACTAAGAACCAGAGCAAATGAACGAAGAGCAGCTGGTTTGATCATTTGCGAGCCATGCTGACGAATCTTTATAGGACGAAGCACATCGACTCAACTCAACATTCATGGCCACAATGCGTCTCGAGCACAGAATCAGATTGAGCACGTCCAACTCATTGAGTGAATCCCATAGTGATATTATTCGTGATCTTGATATAGGAAACTGGAAACATATATAGTTTTCAATTATTTGTAGGCGCTGTCCTCATGATAAATTTGAAGATCCAAAACCATGGCCACGCTTGTTCTCTCAAGTGAACTACAACAAGATAAAATGCTAAAACATTGACAGAAGATAATAACAGGAGCTAGTGAGTAAAGTTAAAACTGCGCAAGACACAAGAATGATGACGTCGGCTGCTAGTGCATTCTAAAATGTCAGAAATCATAGAAAAGCTATGTATCAAATAAGGCAATAGGTAGCATTAAACGACATTATCAATAAATAATGAATCAGAAACAAATTTTCGAGTTAGTTTCAAGACATGAAGACGGTCTTACTGCGCGCATAATATCGGCTGTTCCTCTTTGATGGCAACACTTTCAGCCATCGAAGGTTGAAACTTTGTTTTGAGGCTCCTCACCACTTTGAATCCTTGCTCAACTTGTGATAAAATGTCGGTCTTCCTGTCACACTCGGTCAAGTGTCGTGTTACTGCCGATTGGACAGCCTTGGTCGATTTCGGTCTGGAGTTTGAGTTCTGCACCCATCTGGGAATGTGCTCAGTGCGACGAACTTAACTTAGTTTAACTTATCTTCATGATTCCTGACTAGGAATATTGACATTATCATTTTGGAAACAATCTCATGCAGTTAAAGGCTGTTCAACAAATATTTCCCTCGGGTATTCAATATTAAATTACCTGATAAATATGGAACCTTATAATTCGAAGGCCCCATTTTTAACTTTCGGAAGCAACTTCTTCTCCTCAGAAGGTCTGCAACATGGCAACCCCTTGCTGCAGCTGACATTTGTATAGGTTTCATGAATTGCTGAAAAAGTTGAACTTAGACAACAACATTGCTTATTTAGATGATGCCCTCCTAGGTGACCTTAAGTCCACATTGTATGCCTTGCTGGAACTCATGTCTTTATGTGAAGACATTGGTCTTGAAAGTAACGGTGAAAATTGCGGAACAACATCTTTTGTTGATCAAAGCAGAGAGTTTCATGAAATCTTCACTTTGAAAGCAGAAAACTATTGAAGTATGCTGATCTGTCCACAGACTCAAAATATGCTGATCCAATCAGCACTGAAACTTTTGGCGAATTTTGGAATTATTTGGAATTATCAGGCAGTGATTGGAGGAAAGCGACGGAAACACAGGAAAGAGGAGGGCCCACACCATTGCTCTAGATAACAGCACTTGTGACTCTTGCCTTATTTGAATTATTTTCGATATCAGGTACTCGTTGACTTCTGTTGAGAGGAAGCTGCTGACCCATTGGGCAAGTTTATGTTGCAACTGTTGGACCACAAGAATCTTTATAATAACTGTGCTGAAACCTATCGAATGTCTTGCTGAAATCGGCAGATAATACGCGAACTGCGGTCGAATAATGGTTCAAGAAGCTGACAATAGGATGGATAAAGGAATCGCACCACCGCCGCATCGTGCAGTTTATATAAATTGATACTTATCAATTTCTTTCGCGTAGGAAATGATCCACCGCTTACAAACTATCCTGTCGATGATCTTTGAGGAGATGGAAAGTGGAGAGATTGGTCTAAAATCTGATGCAAACAGAGTCTTGGAAACGTTTGATATAGAAGTGATCATTTCATGTGGAGTGAAATTATATCATGCATTTGAGCAGTTCGTGAACAAGACTCACTATGCCCGGGATTATGCATGCTCATATCAGAATATCAGATGTTTATTTGCAAAAAAACATTTGCATAAACATTGAGTAAACAATATGAGTAACTTGAGTAAACATGATGTAACACAAATATGGCTGCAATGAGAATGAGAGGAGGATGCACCTTATAGATAAGTCTAATAAATTCAATGAATTAGTCAAGCCAGAAGATTCCCTTTAATTGATTGTAAACCACATATCTATATTTTTTGTTCTATAGATGTTCCTAATTTTCCGTCATTCAATCCTGAAGCTAAATTAATTAATGTTACTTTGAGGATCAGCCACGAAGAATATGCATAGTAATACATATCAATTTACAAGAAACATGAAAAATTCGAATGATTTATATCTCACCTGTAAAGGAGCAGAAACTTAAAGAATAGGAGAAATTATTTGTTCAGTAAACCGTTCAGTAGGTTCGTATAGTTCAACTGAGACTGCATCGATGGTGGTCGGTTAAATAACAGCATCTGAATACTTTTCACTTTCTGATTGTTGGCCAGACTTGATACTTTACAAAATCAATATTGATATGCATTGTCTAGCCGTCTGCAGTAAATGTTCAGTGTAATAAAACGAAGTCTAACCAGATCAATTCTAGTGATTGTCCCTAATTTTATTAGGGAGCCAATATTATCAGTAGAGGCAATTTTGTCTTTTTGCATACTGTGATTTCCTGCTTGATTGTAATCCAAAACTTCTATCGTCTACTTATAGAACAGATATATATTTGAATATAGGTGTACAAATTGACTTTCTATCTAAAAGTACAAAAAACTGAAAATCGCCAAAATGTCAGTTACGCACTTTTACCTTTGGACGGCAGAATTATGTTATATATTATTATGATTAAAGTGTATTTTCTGTCTTATTACTGTCTTACATAAGCAATATAAACAGAATATTTCGATAAAAATACGAAGTGTATGGTATTAAAGAAAAGCAAAGTCAAAGAAGAGAGACGCAGTCGCATTATGTATTTCGTAATGTTTACGTTATGTTCATCAAAGAGCTTTCAATCACTATTATAACAATTTTGTGGCTGAGCATGTTTTCATTCCATTTGTCACTCCAAAGGATTTGCATCCTCAGTTGAAAAATTGAAATTGGTCTGAATAATCGCCATTTCATCCAATGTTGAGAATATGTTAGTCTCTAACCTATGCGGTATGTCACTTAATATGCTAATTCACTTAATTTGTTAGTTGAGCATCAACTGTTCATGATATTTTTATCGAAAAGATTTTGGAGATATAACTTCTTAATGCTGATATTTTACTTGCAGCTGGGATACTGCAGGACAAGAACGCTTCAGAAGTTTAGCATCAGCTTATTATCGCGGAGCAGAAGGTAATCATATTCTGCAATATGATCATGAAATAGATATTTTTTATACTGATTGTATGTTAATCTATTAACAGAAAATTATGTCCATTGCAATTATACTTTATGATATTCCAACTATATCTTGTAATCATAAGATCATAATAAATTATATCCATTGGTATCAATTAGGGATCGAAATCCTGGAGTCTCAGTTCAAAGTTTCCGGATTCAATCCCGCAAATATATGCATGAAATGTAATTTTTTAAGTTGATTTTGTGATGATCGAGATCCAGGAATTTTGCGATGACTTCGCGCCAGGTGTCATCTTCCTTTTCTATTATTGCACTCCACATGAACATAATGAACATCGCATGTACAATTAAAGCAATGTGATTATTAATGTCTACATGCACGTGTATTTCGAGTACAATTGAAACTTAACCTATTATTTGTCAATGCGATTCGAAGTTATATTACTTGCTTTCAATGCACTTCATAAAATGATAAATGGTAGACGAATCTAACGGCTCCATCTAATTTCAGTCTATTAAGAAATTTAATTTTCAATTGACCGAAGCCGAAATTTGATAATGCAATTAGATTTTTTTTGAGTTACACTTAATGCTTACTGAAGTTCATCCCAAATTTATTTTTATTTCTAGTTGTCATCGTAGTCTTCGACTTAAATGATCCTGACAGTTTATGGCATGCTGATCAGTGGATGGAAGATGCATGTACTGCATGTGGTTCGGATGCTCCGTTGAGATTTTTGGTGGGGAATAAAGTCGATCTTTTATCTGAATCTCGATGTGAGACGGTTGATTCAAATGCCATTGAAATAGCAAAGCGATTACAAGCGGAATATTGGCATGCCTCTGCCAGAACAGGTATTTCTTTTCATCTGTTACAGTTTTTTTTTCTTTCACAGAGTCTGCATTCTAATCCATTAATAGTCAGTTTCGAAGAAAAAGCAGGAAAATATCTCTATGTTGAAGATGCACGTATTTAGCCTCATCCACAGAGGAGGATCGATTCTGGCCATTGTCGCATTTTTGCACTGGTCCTCTTAAAACTAACCCTCTACAGTAGACCTACGCGTTTGTAATTTTTAGTTTTGGAATGCTTTAAAACTTTTCATTAATTGAATTTGGCCAGCTGGAAGGGCAAATGTAAGGGAGATTTCGAAAATTCTATACTCTTTTCAAATTACTGAATTTTGCCTTTTTTGCAAACATTTTGTGTAAACACTTTCAACGGAAAACATAGACATTCAATGTGAGTACAGCGTTTTATCAATATGATAAGCTTGTGACTCATAATATCATGATCATCCGTTGTACCATTGACATCGAATGGAGCAGCGCACAAGCAAATGTTATGCAAATATTATTCATTCAAATTTTCCATTTTTGTGTCCTTTCTCAATCACTTTATTTTTCGGTACCCGTAAGTCGTCCTTCTCTGCGTAGAACTGTTGAGTATCCTTTCACAGATAAATTGGAATGGTTGCTTTCGAAATAAAACCTTCCACATTTCATACGTGCATTTGAATTGCAACTTCTCAGTGCACTCAGCAGCTTTTTCATCGTAAATAATCATCATTAAGGAGATTTATAGGCAAAACTCGGTCAATTGTACAATGGAAAAAATTAAAATATGTCGAAATTGGTTATTTAAACTTTGAATTGCGATTTCCAGAACGAAGATGATCTAGTTTGAGCAAATACATACTACCATTAGACAATTCACACAATGAATAAGCTGTAACATGAATTTCATGTGATTCGTAGCAATGCTTTAGAAACTAAGGAGGGGAATCTCCCCAACATCTAGGGGTTACTGCAAGGACTTGTCAACGACCAAGAAAATAGACATTCAAAAATTCCCAATGAAGGAATCAAACCATCGCCCCAGTGGCAGGACACCAAAACAGTTCCACTACGTTATGAAACACTTAACAACACGCATTCGCTGACTTCAACAAGTATTTAATGTGTTGATGTTCTGACATGCGATCACATCGACAATTATGAACGCATGCCAGAGTTCCACTAGCTTCAATATCTTCAATTATTGTTCACCTCAGGACATCTGCTATTACATGCAGTTCCCGAAGCACGATTGCGCCAACAGAATGCAAACTTTTAACACAGACATTGAGCCTGCGAAGCATTCTTCATTAAAGAAGTCAATTAAGCATATGATGAAGAACACTGGACGAAGTGAATAGTGCAACATGCTATTCAACGCAGCAAAGTTCGTCAAGGTAGCAAAATTAAAAAAAACAAGCTAACGACTAGTTAATTTTTAGAAGGTGCAAAGTATGATTTAAAATAAAATTTTTATGTCCTAAAATGCCTAAACAAATTTTTACTCTAGTCATTACTTGTACAAGTAGAATGGGTTAACCTGCAGAATGCAATATGTGTTTTTCATTATATGTTTGTAACAATATGTCTATCAATATGCAAACGGACAAGTGAAGTCTGAAAATTTTCATAATTTAGGCTCCAATGCGATGCAGTTGCCTTAGAACCTGCATGAAAACATTGCCACAAAAGTGGCTTCAGAGGTAAATAAATTTATAGTATGATTGATCGAATTTTAATAGCAAATGTTTTCCGAAAATTGCTCAACCATCTCTTATCGCCGAATACTGAGATAATGAAATCCGGAATATCCATTGACGTGTTATTCTGCTAGATAACGTGCATCTGATTAGTGCAATTAAAATTACTACACTATCTATGTCATAGCTCAATGATTATTATGATGAACAAGTGATTCAATAAAGTAATCATCGGGATTTAAAGGAGCAATGAATTTGCTATGTAAGTGAATGTGAAACATCAGCTTCGGCGTAAATTGATTCAATTAAGTGCTGATCTCTTACAGCGGCTTCTATACATTATTTCGCTTCTAAAGCGATCATTAGAAAATTAATTGAGTTTTATTGATAAATTAGTTCCCTGACATTTACGGATTAGCTGTCATTTAAGGCTTCCAGCAGCATAAACCTCTTTTGTATGCAATACGTTTCACGGGAAAGTAAGACTCTTCACAGCAGATGTGAAAGACAAAGCCAGAACGAGCTTCTCCAGGGAACGAGGCCGAAAATGAGACTTTCACAGAATGATGTACACCCTATGCCTACTAAGAATCTGGCCGTCTGCCGAGTTCAATCTGGTCCCTCTTCTTGTCAGACACGATCAAAGAACACATGTCAATCAAATGGGACGCTGATTGCAGATTTTGGTAAAACTGAAATCATCTATGTTTCCTCTGATTAAGCGATAAATACTAAGTCTAGAGCCTTAATTTTTTACATGTAATGTCTTCAGGTAATTTCCTCTGCTGTGCATGTGCTATTATCATGTTTCTGATCGGCAATATATGCGAGAATGTTGTTTGATGTGGATTAAATTGCTCATAATCCTTGCGTTTGCCGGCATTTGGAGGCTTGCCAAATCTGAATGTATTGGGCTTCATCGACTGGGATGCATGAACATAAGAACTTTAGAATTACTTACATCTAGAATAAGTGCATTTTTGCTTAATCAGAGAAAACACAGAAAATTTTAGTTTTAGCAAAACTTCGATCTGTGTCCCATTGGATGAATATGTACTTCTCTTTGATCGTGTCTGACAAGAAGAGGAACCTGGTGGAACTCGGCAGACGCCCAGATTCGTAGTAGGTACAGGAAAGTCTAATTTTTGTCATCGTCCCCTGCAGAAACTCGTGGCTGCTGTACTATTAGTAAAAAGCAGTGGAAAGCGTTTGTTACCTCGGCGATGTGAGAGGACGCTGGAGAAGGATGCGAGTCAGCAATCGCCGCAAGAATACGCGGAGGTTGACGAGCATTCCACGAAATGTTAAAATGTCGGGATGTCTCCACGTTGGACATGAAAGGAAAGTTCTTCAAAACTTGCCTTCGAAGTTGCATGGTCGGATGCAAGCGAAGCATAGGCACTGAAGTCGGATAATGAAAGGAGACTGGATATGGCTGAGATGCCCATGGAGTAATCGATGTGTTGTGTGTCACTCAGATGACAGTACTCAAGCACAAAATTGAGAAAGCGCCTATTACTAGCGTCATCCGTAGAAATCATTTTCGATAGCTGAACATGTATGCCATACCGAAGTATGGAAGAAGAGTGGATGAAGAAAGTTTGGAAGTTAGAAGTGACGGGAAAAAGATTGAAGAGGCGTCCGAAGAATCCTGAGACGAAGCGGTGGCAGCTGATTGCCGTCTGCTAAATCAAGGAGCTGGAACAAACCTTGACCGTTAGAATTGGAAGAGGTTTATAAGAAGAAAACATGTGACCCAATGACATTCAAACAAACGGACTCAAAGCGCGGAAGTAAGCAAAGACAAATTTCTATAGCACATTTCGGTTCGGGTCGGGTTGGTGCGCGATCTTCGAGTGGGATCAGGTTTCTCTTGGCATTTTTGGAATCAGTTTTTGACGACAGCACATATATATTCTAAACATTCTTTCAAGTGTCGCTCCACTGAAGCCCGCGCGCTCATATTTCAAGCCTGCTCCGATTATGAATTCATTGTGTACATTTCCAATTTTCGGAATAAAGATATTTAATTGCTTAAAAGGGCCTTTTATAATATCAAATATCTTTGAGAAGGAATGATGACATTTTGCAGATCCTCGGTGTCATGACAGCCTTTGAGAGGCAATGTTTGTTAAATTAGCAAATGGATCGGCTCCTATCACTTTCATGCTCAACCTCAAGATCCAACGAATGTCCACTGTCCAACGAATGATAGGGAGTGATACTCAAACCGCGCACGCAAGAAGCAGTGACTGAAGATCTGCAGCAAAGAAAAGTTACAACCTGCACTACTATTAAATCACTCGAAAAGTAAAAGTAAAGAATTACAGATTTAATAAAGGAAACCCAATCAATACCGTACTTAATTGTGAGTGTCAATACAAAGCTTGTCACTAACAGTCATATGCACGGAGTAGTCCAAGCATTCATGACTTGCGTCTAAACACGGTTGCCTCTATTTAATTTCTTGTTCCATAATGCTTCTCTATTCACTCGGCAATACATGGCCTCCCTATCCATTGTCTTGACAGAGTTCCAATTTATCCGATGGTCATTTTATAGTGTAATTCAAAATTTCAGAGTTCGTGTAAAAATTTTGAACAATACGCTTTTGCTCCTTAACGTGATCTATGATCGTCCGACTTAGTGTATGATCAGCTGCAATCATTACATGGAATGCTAAATATACCTCTCCAAAGTCAATGGATTTCTCAGGACTTTTTTTTAGTGAGATAACTGCTCAACAATGCGGGGAGGTCTACAAGCCATCTGCAAACCAGTCTTCTTGAAAATGGTGCATACTTTGTTCGAGACTCCAGGAACACAAGGAACAACCACTCGTCGAATATTTGAATCTTCTGCTACTCCGTTGTTGTTTTGGGAGTTTTCATTTATTTAATATATACCTGCTTGGCTATGTCATGGCTAAAACCGTTAGCCTACCTCGCAAAACATAATAAATGCGGTCCAGCTCCCGCTTTAGATTTTCTTTTGGCTCTCAGACTTAGTAATGTTATCAAACTATTGAAACTTTTTCTTGGATGACATGATTCTCGGTTGATATACATACCACTGTGTGTGTGGGTTTTCGGTACACATCGAACGTCACCTTATCATTTTCCTTCTCAATCAGTACATCCAAGAACGCGAGTTGGCCATCCACCTTTTTCTCAATGGTAAATCGGATTGAGGATATTAACGGGTTGATTTCGAAGATAAGCCAGGGATTCCTTCTCATTGGCAAATCGCGTCATCACATCAATATAACTAAGTCATAATCTATATACTGCAACATGTAGGTCAAGACCGCTAGCTTTCGCTTCTCTCTCGAAGTGAAACATGAACAAATTTTCTACAATTGGGCTCAAACCGTTGCCCATTACTACCCCATCTGTCATCACATTGTTAATACCCCAATTGTAGCGAATTTTGTACGTGCGCTGGACAGTTCATCATCCGTTTTATAATTCATTGTAGCCTGACGATGCGTGGTGGACGCCCCACGAAACACGTCGCGTGATCACTTGACGACAAAACATTTTGCTGGTGTTCCAGGGTTCCTTGTTTGTTTGGAACACGTCTCAACAATATTGAATCAGTCATAGAAATTGACAACAATAAAACCTCTAGAATGGAAATTAAGCTTCATGCAATGCCCAATAACGGCACATAAATCGAAAGCATTTTCACTTAGATGCACCTACCAACGTCTGTATCATTGGGTTAGAATCAGTCACATGAGTAAATCGAAGCTTTTAATTGGTTCTTCATGCCCCAACTTAGTTCCCCCGGATGTGCCGCGACCTTGAGTCAATTTCCATTCTAGTCAACTTCAGATAAACAGTTTATTTCTATGGAATCAGTTGACGCAGGCGAAGCTTCAGGGTAAAGATATCTATGTCGTCTGGCTGGATTTGTCCAACGCCTATGCATCTGTGCATCATAGAATCATTCAGGTCACTCTTGGATTTTTTCACGTGCCTCAAAATTTAAAAACAATGTATCACCAGTTATTTCGATACATTCCGTTTCCGTTTCAGCACCAATGACGGTGTGACTAATTTATGTCGGCTAGAAAAAGGAATTGCCATAGGGTGTGCTATTTCTCCTATCCTGTTTGTTCTGCTCATGGAAATGATTATCAGGAGTAGCGGCAGCTGTAACAATATGAAGGCTTTCATGGACGATTTGACGGTCATAGAAAATGATTCCAGGCGTGTCTCAGATATTCTCAACAGGTTGCGTGAACTTGTTGGGTGATGTGGGATGAAATTTAAGCCACAGAAGAGTAGGGCACTTTCATTTCTGAAAGGCAGGATGACATACGTGCCTTTTGATCTGGGAGGCGAGCGTATTCCGACTGTTCGGGATACAGGAGTGAAACGCTTGGGAAGATGGTATGCGTTTCCATTAACTGACCGTCACCAGGGTGTACAACTGCAAGTGTCAGTATTAAAGTATACCTGGACAAGATCAGCCGAACATCTCTACCAGGTCGGTTCAAGTTGTGGATGATACAATTTGGCGTGTTCCCAAGGATTATGTGGCCTATAACGATTTATGAGATCTCCCTATCCAGAATGGAGATAATCGAAGCCAAGGTGAGGAAAATGATATGGAAGTGGCTTGGTGTTTCGAGAATGCTTCCCAGTTCTGCTTTGTTTAGCAAGAGGAACAGATTGCGATTGCCACTAACATCTATTGTGGAGGAATATGAGGTCAGCAAGATTCGGCTGCAGTCTATGTTGACTATTCTCGTGATAAGGTTGTCTGCTCAGATCCACCTCAGTTGAAACTGGGCCGAAAGTGGGATGTGGCGGAAGTCATGTCATCCATCAGCTCTATGGCAAAGCACAGAGAGGTGATGGGAATTGTCCAAAACGGCAGGAGAGGTTTTGGTATGGAAAAGAGAGAGAAATTTTGGTCAGAAATGAGCGAAGGTGACCAAAGAAGGAAGCTACGAGAGAATGAAGTGCGAACCTTGGAAGAAGAGAAGAGACTTGCCCTGGCAGTGCAACAGGGGGAGCAAGGAAAATGTCTTAACTGGGAAGTTGAAGATCACAAGATCTCATGTGACGATTGGTGGAACATGGGCTATTGGCAGTTGAAGCGGAGGCTTTCGACGTATGATGTGTTTCCAATCCCCGCTAATTCGTCACGTTCCAATCCCGCTAATCCGCACCGACCCTCACTGTCATTTGTGTGGCAAGTGTGCCAGTCTTCGCCATATCCTCTCTGGTTGTCATGTGGCAGTGCAGAGAGGATGGTACACGCGCCGGCACGGTTTGGTCCTGCAAGAGATTGCGGCAGCAGTCTCGGATGCAGTGGCCCTTTTAGGTTTGTAACGGGAATTGACTTTGTGCTGTCTCGAGTGGTCAAACAAAGAGTCTCCTCGTGCGTCTCGATCTGTTCCGCGGAAGTGGGAAGCTCGAGTGGATAGACAGCTGCCAGATGAATTGTCCCTATCTGACCAACGGCCTGACCTAGTGTTGATCGATGCGGTAGGGAAGAGAATGATTACGGGCGAACTGACCGCTCCCTGGGAAGAGAATGTTGAGGATGCTCGCAAGAGGAAAGCTACCAAATATGAAGAACTTGCCGAAAGGATTCGGAAGCAATGGTGGAAATGTGAGCTTATACCCTTTGAAGTGGGATGCCGCGGTTTCGTTGACCATTGATGAGGAAATTTCTTGCTAAAGTCGATGCTGAAAGCGTAAATATCACCATCAAAAAATGAGTGCAAAGGCGGAAGAAGGTAGCAGCTTTGTGTTAAGGAACTGGGCACAACGAGCTGTTGCGAACCAACCATTCTGAGAGATGCTGAGCTTAATGGGTCGAAATCTCGGTGACGGATGGCGCTCAGGTGATGACTCAGGTCCTTTTTGGGTGCAGCAGTTGCTGTTTCACACGAAACATAACGTGACCACTTGACGACAAAAATTTTCTCGGTTATTTCCTACTTCTAAATGCATTCCTAAAAATTGCTGAGATTTGCATGAAATTCGCGTCCCATTTTCATTAGCAAGCCTGTCCATAGGTCATCTAATAAGTTAGAACAAAATTATAGGCGAACAAAACGACCATGCTCTCACTACTGTAGCTTCCAAGTAGGAAAGAAGACAAGTTAAGAGCTTTTTTTACCTTCAATTTTTCGAAATCTTTTGACTTCTTCATTTTTCCTTCACACGTCGTATAAATGATTTATCATACGCCTTTTGCATGAAATGAAATGTTACATCTTTCTTAGGTGTCCGAAAGCATCCATTTTTAATGCAGCGAAGAGTCAGTTGAGCGGAGAGCAGCGAGTACATAAGATTCGAACATTCAATAATTTGAGCATTCTGAGTATTCTCTAAATCGGGAAAAGTTTTCCTGTAAATATCATTTATCGCTAAGTACAGTTGAATTTTAAAACGAAACCTCTCCGCAATCACCGAAACCCCAGACGTAAATAAATCCAGTCAATGTCATGAATGACTTCTGCATTGTCGGCGCCTACATTTTTAGATGAAGTAGTGTGGCAGCATTTTTAGATGAAGAAGTTATCGGCAAATGAACAGCCATGCGACACGAAGAAGCAAGAATACATTTATCACGCTCGAGACGTTCAAGACTGACACGGATTGTCTTAAAGCGAAGTTACCTTTTCCGTTACAAGTTTCAACTTTCTTATTCTCGAAAATGTTGAGTCGCAAAATTCATCTCTAGATCATTAATTTCTCCTTCAAGTACTTCCATCGTAATCAGGATGATTCACTTTCAGTGCGCTCAAACTATTAATTGGTATTTTCATTATGCATACAACAAACCTATTTAATGATAAGAAAAGTAGCCAATCCTTGATGTAATTCGCTAAATGAAAATCACGCGTTTTCTTGAGAACTCTACAGGTCTCGCATGCGTATGCATGCTGCAATGATAAATGGACAGAAGTTATGGCTCATGAGCAGAACATGAGTGATGAGGAATATGCATTATTTTTCTTATAACGCAGATAAAAAATCAAAAAAATTATAGCAGGTCGCAATAACTTTGAAAGGTGGCATGTACTCGTAGAGAACTTAAGTGGGATTATTGACGACTAAAAACATCATCTGTACCTTATTGTCAACAGAAGTTTTCTTAAGAATTATGAATAGCAAATTCCGTGTGTATATGAAATATCAACTATTATGATAATAACTACTTAACTTGCTAAAAACTTAAGAATTATTTTCATTGAATTTCCCTACCACTTTTTTATTTCATAGGTGAACACGTGACTGAATTCTTTCAAAGAGTAGCAGCCCTGATATTTGAGCAGAAAGTTCTGCAAATGCTCAAACGGAGATCAGTTCCTAGAGGGGCCAGTGATAGTGCTGTTCCTCGTGAAATACCGTCTTCAACAAGCACAATATGTGAGTATCGTCTCATCGAAAAATTTATAGTGTGCTTTTGTAACAGTTCTATTACTTGGATCATGATGAACCTCTACTGGAAAATTTCGCCTCGTTGACTCGAGAAGAATGGATATAACACAAATAAGCCAAAGTGTACATAAACTGGCCATTCAATCAGAATGACTGACGTGAATATTTTAGTTATTTCAAATATCGCATGATGCTGATGATGAATAATATGCATGCATAGGCCTATCTGAGGTGGGCACGAATCGAAAAAAATGCAATCCGTATATCGCATATCCTATTTAAATTTGAAAAATGACTGTACGTAATGTGCATATCCACTTATCCGCATCGATTGCAATTTCTGAAGCGATTTCCGTTTTTTGTAAAGAAACTTGTACGGTTTATGCTACGACGGAATTAAAACAAAACAAGATATTAACTGTAGTTTTTTACTGCGTTCGATTTTTAGACTGAAAAAGTCGTTCATTTTCATTCGCTACGATTCATGAGTAAGTGGCAACTGTATTGACCCGGCTGGGATGGATAGAACGAATTCATGTGGAAGAATCTCTTTTGACATAGAGTCACACGTCACGGGATGATATAACTGGCCGACACTTTTGTTTTGTTAGTTCAAAGGAGTAGAGTGTAGACCATACTGCGAGGATGAGTCACTTAAAACCAGTGATTTAAAAAGGAAATTTTAAGGTTATTCCTTGTAGCTCCATCATCATTGTTTCTCATTCCAGAATTAGGGAGCGATTATTTGTGTGATATTGAGTATGACGCATTCTCGCAGAAGTTGAGCAATTGTGTGATGCGGTATATTGGCAAGTTCAGCATAGTAAGAAATCATCAGTATGTCCTCTACGCTAATTATTTGATAAGTATAGCGAAATAATACCGTGTTTGATATTGGGGATTGCAATCCCGGTATACCGTGGGTTTATGCAAATTTCGAAATTCCAATTTTGCAAACGAGATACCGGGATCAATTTAGCATTCACAAATGAGCCACTCCCAAATTTACCCATTTGTTTTCAATCGTCGTAAATATCATATGTGGGCAAATTCGGGAGTGGCTCATTTGTGAATGCTGAGTTGTTTATTTGAGCGTGCAAATTCGTTTTCCTCCCGGTGAAGTTTACATTAACTTTAGCATTAAGTTTATTCTTTCAAATGACGTTTTGACCTATTTTTATTATCTTTTTGGCTTTGAGATAGCAATGAGCAAATTCCTCGTGTTAATAAATGGTTTCTGGTGAAATTCTAGATGTGGACAAATTATTTTTAAAAAATTAATGCTTATGTTGATGCTAACTTCAACGACTTGCAAATTGCTTGTTGTAATACTTGTGTTATAGCTTTTAGATCCTATGTTGGCCAACAGCATAGCCAATAATTTGGAGAGTTTGGCTCCTCTACTTTCTAATTTTCGTGAGGGATCATAGCTAAATGTACCTTCCCTTTTTTTCAAATATATTTCAAATTTTTATATCGTAAATAGTGGGATAATCTCAATAATCTCGACATGCGCCTAATAAATTCTGACTATTTCAAATACAATGTTAAATACTTACATAATTTCTAATAAATCGTCTGCTAATTGTCTGTCTATGCTGTTTGGAATAGTTAGCTTAGTTACATTGGTTACTAATAGCGGTAATGCACTTCACCATTCTCCGATAACTAAAAACGGTGTAATAAAATAGTAGAAAATGCAGTGTGAATGTTAAGTTATAACTGCTGCAATTGTTTGTTGACCCATTTGAGTGAACGACTCACAATGCTGTAAATCACTCTCGCTAATTCATTACTGACGCCCAAATTATGGACGGTAGCGAATTCTACACATAAATGACCACCAGAATGAAATTTTTTCTGCTAAATTTACTGTAGAGCAATTTGTTTCGAAATCCAGGGACCGTAATTTTTCGTGATTCCAAAATCCCGGGATTTGGAAATGTACCCGGAATTACAATTCTTACTTGATGCTAATTCATGGCAGAAAGTCAAAAAGTCTTCACCACAAGTCTTCGCAAAAAAGTTTTTTTAACTTCAAAAACTGTGACTTTTTCGCTCTTCATAAATGGAAAAACATTTATTGCTCTTTACAGGCAGTTTTTACGAAAGGCATATATCTACGCATAAGCTCTATAATGCCTGCACCATACTGAAGTGAGTGAATGCAGAAATATATAAGAGAAAGCTTACTGAGAAAAATCGCAATATATTCTAAAACTACCCCGATTATGAGAGAACCACGACAACCTGGGGTCAATTCTTCAACTTGACCAGTCCGCTATGACCAGTGACTAGTAATGAGTGACCAGTGATTTCTGTCTTTCAACTTGACCAGTAGTCAAAATGACAAGTTAATTTTGATTAGTAGCTTTTGACCAGTGAACAGTGCTATGATCAGTGATTAAATCTTTCAACTTGACTATGATTTGTTCATTTCCAGTCATAATCACTCGATTCTTGACGGAAGAAAATCGACCCATCATTCAGTAGAATCATTAAGATGATCGAAGCACGACAGCGGAACCGGAGGGTTTATAGAGAAAAAATTAATTTTGATCTCAGTGGCAAAGGGTTTACTGAAAGATTTCGACTGTCACCGGCTCAAGTTGAGGAAATACTAAAAGATCTTGGACCACACCTACAAGCAAAAAATAATTCGGTATTGAACATCACACCACACGAGAAAGTTCTGCTGACTCTGAGATACTATGCATCAGGAGATTTCTGCTATTCCGAAAAAATAATTAATTAATTATTAATTATTAATTTGAATAATCCGACAATCCATGAAATCTTGGAAGAATCCCTATCAAATGCTATCGAAGAAACCGCATCAGACGACGGTAGTGATCCACCAGCAGCTGACAGTAATGCAGAAACGAATCAAAATTCAAACCATCTTCCGTTACCCTCGAACCTAAACCGTATCTCAAGAGAACGACGCCTTGGGATCCAAAGAAGAAACCGTATTCTTATGACTTTCCGTGAATCGTGAAGGTGATTAGTTTTAACGATATGACTATCATTATTGTTTGTAACTATATTGTGTGTGAATATAGCCTATTGGATTAAATTCTCTTAACTGATTTTGGAGGATTTCGGTAAATAATTAATGACTTAACAATACTTATCAATATACTCTTTAGTTCTTTAAATATTAAAGTATAATACGAAAATGAATAATTGGTAAGTAATACAATACTTACCAATGTAATTATAGTAAATAATACGAAATCTCTATTTCCATTATTTATGGGATATACATCAGGGTTGGGCGCGAATCCGAAATTCAGGGATGCACAAGGGGCTACATGTATGCATGCTGATACAGTGACTACGACAAATTTGCTTTATTTTGTATGGGTACAATGCGTCATGATAAACCCATCTCTCAACCACTGAAAACAATTTCTGAGAAACACATCTTTATTCTAGTTCTTTTTCCAGTTTCCTAATTTTCAATCGCAAGTATTTGTTCGTCAATTTCTGACCTCGATTTGAAGGTCTCTTAACTCTAAATCTCGGGAGATCAATTCCTCACTCGGTCGTTTCTTTCCTTCCTTTTTACTCATAAGTATATCTGATGATAGACCCAAAGTCAGGCCTTCATCAGAAGCTGACCCTTGAGCAGCTTCGACAGACGTTGTCGGATCTTCTAGCGGGTTTGAAGCAGCTGCAAACCGCAGTACTATATCTGAAACCAACAAACATATATGTCTTATTGCATATTCATTAAAATGATAGTTAATAAATAATAATAAATTAATTGATAATGAGTAATAGTTAGTAACAGTATGAATACTAGTTCATTAATATTTCAAAATCATTCATCAAAAATCATAATTCAATTCAATAGTGAAAAGGTATATACCTGTTTTTTTCACGCGTCTGTTTTTTCACGGTATATATTCTGTTTTTTCTTCAATTGGTGCTCTTTCAATGAGTTGTGGATCCGTTTCTGGAACCCCGAGTCCAACAACAGCTGGAGATTCTTTTCCCAATATGTCGAGAACTAAATTGTCAATCTCAGTTAATAACACTCGTCCCTCTCCGGATGTATCTCTCTTCTTCTTCTTTTCCTGCAAGTAAGAAACATAAAATGTGAAACGGATATTGCAGACATAGACATGTATAGGAGAATTCTCAACTTACCAATGTCCTTTTTCGAATATTTCCAAATGTTGTATCTCTCAAATAGTCACCATTTTTTCCTACTGGATAGCCCAAAGCAGCTAAGTCCCCATGGATGTCATTCCAGGCTTTTTTTCTCGATTCTTTTGTACGACCCTTTGATTCGTCAAACTTTCCAAATAGTATATCTTTATTCTCCAAAATTTTCCTTAGTAACATTAACTTTCCATTAAATTCGAACTTAGGACCCATTCTTTCTTGAAAAAGCAAAACCACAGCTTACAAAACACGTCGAACTAATGTATCAGTAATTCATTTACGGACTTCCAAATGTACATGTATCTTCGAATCCACGTTGTCTGCGCCATAATTTGATGCTCTTCATTTGTGACTTTTCTCATTTAAAAGCTTAATATCATATTTATTTAATGCCATAATAACAAGTAATTCTTTATTTCATAAAATATAAATGCTACATTTGTATACTATCAAAATTAAAATGTATGGCGGTAAGTATTTGAGCCGAAATTCCTTTTTATTTTCTCTTTGATGCATTTTACGATGAGTGACCAATCAGAATAGCTGATTTCGTGACGGTCAACAAATCCATCAACTTGTCATATTTTGACTAGTCTTCGCTAGTCAAGTCGAAAGACAGAAATCATGGTCACTGGTCAAGCTACTTGTCACAATTCACTCATTACTGGTCATTATGACTAGAAGTTGAAGAATTGGCCCCTGGAGTAGAATCCACATGCGCTTTAAGCTTCCGATTACGTTTTTTCGCACCGTCACAAGAAGCTGTCGGTATACGATCATCAATGTGCATGCATATTAATGTTATTAGATGAATTAAATGGATATGATTGAATTTTACAGTTGACCGACTTGTAAGCAGTAATAATAATATTTGTACTGGAAATCACATCAGATGCATAGCCCAAATATAAGATCATAATATAATAATTCGTGGAATGAAGGAAAAGAAATTGCCGTATATCAGGTATCATGAAATGCATTTCAATGTCATTCTAAATCTTAGAAATTTAGGAAAAGTTGACGTTTATGTAATTATCAGACTACATGTTCCGATACTTCGCGATTGTTGCAGGGTAAAAATAAAGTCGATTTTTGTGTTGATAATGTTCAGAGTATATACGAAAATAACTACCACGAGCTCGTCAAACAGCCATGAAAATTTCTGTTATTGATCTTAATGAGACCATGAGCAATTTCTCACATGTATGCTGCAGAAATTCGGGGAAGGCTTTGTTGATAGACAAAAATGTCAACAAGAGTTAGCCAACCAAGAAGTCAAAGCATTTGTTGTTTGGATTCAATGCTCTGCATGCCTGCTTTAGATGCGAAGCATGCTGCTGTTTCACAAAAGCTTAGTAGTAGTCGGTCAAATGAACCGATTCGCAGCGGGTCCATAGGCGAACGTGATTTCATACAGTGATCCAAATACTAACATACCATATGAAAATCAAAAATTAATGCACAAAATAACTTTTGTAGAATATTCATCTGTTGATGCTGACCTGATCCTTACGATGTCTTTGTATTTTTTAGCTAAACCGATATTGTTTCTGATAACCAATGATGGGAACTTCTTCGTCTCTACAATCAGATTATGTTTTCATCTATTTATGTAAGACAATGAAACAACCATTTAATATGTACCGGTACGCAATGTATGATGTGTTAAGGGTATGAATGAGACTATCATCAATCAAATAATGAAGAATCTGTATTCTGATTCCTATTTTCTTGCAGCTTTGCGAAATTCGAAGAAAGAGAATGAACAAGGTAGCTCCAGATGTGCCTCCTGCATTTAATCACTGCAAAATGAATGAAATGTGACATGTATTCCAATTATGAATCTTTTCCATATCTGATCTCTAGAAATTTTATAATGTTTAGGAATGAGAAACATGCCCGAACGTTGTTTTATAAATTATCTGATTTTAAATGTCTAGCTCATTGGCTCACGTCATAAATTTAGGAAAGATCGATGAAATGAGACATTGCAATCCAAGTTAGGTGAAACAATGCTAGCAGCTGAAAATGGTTCTACAAGGGGCTTTGAATAAATAGGGGTTTTAAAGATTCAATTCTTTATCAAGTTTGATATTGAACTTTGTATTTTTCAACGACCGTAAACTAAAGCCAAACGTAGAACTTCTAAATACCCTGTATTTGCGAATTTACTTTGGAAATGTGAAAAAATTGTCTAAGTGTTCCACTTGTTTCCATCCCCATACATGATCTATCAGCCCTCAAGTCAACCTTTGAGAAAGACTATTGTGAATTGAGACGCTTAGAGAGAGCCTGTACACATTCACTTTATTTATGATGGCTAAAGTAATGTTGGGAGAGCAGAACACAAGTCTTGACCCAAACCAAAGCAACTTTCTCCCGTATGTCCCTGTTGGGTACATCTATGATGGTTCTGACGAAAGATGATTGTCTTTGATAAAATATCGATAAAGATTTTTTAATGAACAAAAAATGTCCTAGAGTGCATTGTGAACTGGTCAGCAGTCTAAGTACGAATAGGTGTAATTTTTGCAATGGGTGGTCTTGACTTGGTAGTATAATTGCTTTAGTTATAATCACACGTTTGCATGCATAGATTATACACTGCAATTGTCTTTTTTACTTTTCACAGTAACTTCCGTTCTGAAGATTCAAAATTTCTGAAATATTTAATTAGGCTACGCAAAAATTATATTATAGATTAGATAACGTACATAGGTAAGCAAAGTAAATGTTACGAGAAACAATATAAAGTTAGAAAACTAAGTTATGAACGTTTGCCTAAGGTCAACATTAACAAAAAATAAAGTGAACTGCGTATTTCAAAACATAAAGTCCCCTAGCCACTGATTCATCATTTTCCTGCTGCCATGAACATGATGCAATAGTTCAATGACTTTTTCATTAGGAATTTAAATTCTAGACGAGCATAAACAAAGTGATAAAAGTCATCAAATTACAAAACCTGCGTTCACCTCAAAGACAGTGGAATATCACATCTTCTTTGTACCACCTAGCCCACATTTCACCTAATGAAGTCGGTTATGTAACACAAAGTGCAATATTCAAAAGTACGCAAACAATCTCCGAGTAGCCAACTTTCCCTATTTTGCACTAAGAAGTCTCATTTTCATTGATGACTTATTTTCGCGACGTGGATATAGTGTCCTACTTGTAATTGTGAAACTTGCAAAAAGGAAGTGTCTCTTTGCATCCATCTTTCCCCAATTTTGTGATGTCTTCAATGAATGGTTTCCATGACCGTCCTAAGCTGCTTTTACATGCGAAAATTTTTACTTTTCGTTACAGCTTCTTATATTTCATCTGTCCAATTGTTGTAGAGCGTGTGTATGTTGACTGTATGTCTCTTTCTAACAGCACTGTTATTTCAAACAGTATAGAATTCAAAACTGTTGTTATTACATACTTATCCCAGTTGCGTTCTGTAAAATGATACACTTCAATTACCAGCATAATCTCGTTTTACCTGATTCGCTTCCGTGAATGTAATTGCAGTATTGTAGTAATAAATCTATTTTAATGTTTGACTTAAATGCTGCACGTATTGGATAAATAAAACCTAAGCTTACTAATTAGTGGAGCCTCTCATAGATCAGACGAATCTCTAGGAAAGAGTGACATAAATTAATTTACATTACATTTGCATGCTTATTAAGACATTACAAAGCAGTTGTACTTCATACATATTCCGTACGGTATACATGTATATTCAAGTTATATCTGTCTGTCGTGTAGTTTGTAAGGAACATACCGCACCTGCCTCCATCCGTCCCTGGCATTAACCTGACGAGAAACCAGAGCATATCTGAAGTTGGATTGCGACGATTCTTGAAATTTTGATTAAGATGTACACGCCTTGTCGAGACGAGCGGCAAACCGATATATCTTGGAAATATGTAAGCCGAGCTAAGTCGAATATTGTTGTGGCCGAGTCGAACCGTCAAGCCGTAATAATATTGGGCAAAATATGGCTACAATTTACCTGATAGGTCTACTATAGAACAGCCTACACTTAGTATGTTCACAAATGATATACTATAGAATATTTGCTGTATATAGAATTGAATGCATCATCAATAGCAACGGTAGCATTACAATCTTCTGAATTGTCCAGTTGGTATGGATGCTATTCTAATACATAAATGTGCTCATTATTTAGGCTACTACTTCCCCTGCTATGCCTACTATCCTAACGAATTTCTCTAGCAACTTT
The DNA here is from genome assembly GCA_907163375.1 of Prostheceraeus crozeri. Taxonomy (NCBI): domain Eukaryota; kingdom Metazoa; phylum Platyhelminthes; order Polycladida; family Euryleptidae; genus Prostheceraeus; species Prostheceraeus crozeri. The sequence goes on from CAJQUW010010639.1 coordinate 80,999, forward strand.
ATGCATACAGTTTTCTCCAACGATCATAAGCATCTATTATCAGTAGTATAGGGTATGAGATCCGGCGCACCGCTTCGCTCAGCACCGGATCTCATACCTAGGTAGATACAAAAATGAAAAATACAAAAAAATAGGGTCCTCTTGAAATTTACATTTACAAAAATGCAAATGAAATGAATATGAACAAAAATGCAATAAAAATATTCATTTAAAAAATGGAAGATGAAAATGAAAAATCAAAAGAACCATCAGCCCCTTTATATCCTTCATTATCATATGAAATGGATATAGCAAAACATAAAGATAGAGTCAGGTACATGAAAGATAAAAGATTAGAACATTATGATAAATTAAGAAAAAGATGGACGAGAGTGAAGAATGTATTACAATTCCGCTGAAGACCCAAAGTGATGGAAGGCGAAAACCCGACAGCTACACCATCAGCCCCTTTATATCCGATGTGTAAAATCAACCATTTCTGCTCAAAATTGTTTCTTATTCAACAAAATTGACACGAAATTACATACACAATATGCACATTTTCAACAGTAATTTACAAAATGTAAAGAAATGTCTCCTGGGTAGGAGACATTTTTCTCTGTAATTAAATTTTGAAAAAAGTCTCCTACCCAGGAGACATTTACATTGATATAAGTAGTAGTGTGTATGAATTGAATTGACACACTTACAAAATGTAAAGAAATGTCTCCTAAGCAGGAGACATTCTACTCTGTAATTAAATTTTGAAAAAAGTCTCCTACCCAGGAGACATTTACATTACTATATACTGATATAAGTAGTAGTGTGTATGAATTGAATTGACACACTTGCAGAATGTAAAGAAATGTCTCCTAAGCAGGAGACATTCTACTCTGTAATTAAATTTTGAAAAGTCTCCTACCCAGGAGACATGGTAAAACGACCAATCAACAGTTTATTTACTTTTATTATTAAAATTACGTCTTTCTTTATATGCAGTATTATTTGTTTTATTTAAATGTTCTGCATTTGTTTCTACATCCTTCGAAATTCTGTTGCGTCTGTTCCAGCGTGAGTTAAATCATCTACAATAATTCCATCATTATTATCTGGAAATCATCCTTCGATTTCATGCATTTTGTTATTTTCACCAATTGTAACAAATCGAAGCATCGAATCAATGATACCTGGAGAATCACTTATTGTTTCTATATTTTGAGTTGCAACATCCAAACGCAATTGTGTAAATAATCTTGGAAAGAAATTATTTTCCAATGTAATATTATCCGTAGCAGGTAATGGTGTTTTTAAAATCATCATCAGAATAGAGAGGATATTCACAATGTAAAAATGAATCGGGTAAATATAAATAACTTTGCTGATTATCGACTTCAAAAATTTAATCACCTCCAGTATTCACTCTACCTGAAGATCCAGGATTCATAGCAACTCTTATATAGTCATTCTTTTTTTGATTGTAACTAACGAACGGGGGATCGTCTAATCTAAATTTACTTTCAATCAGAGACGACATTATATTTTTATTAGAAAAAAAATCAGTTTGCTACTAGAATTTTGCTACCCCAGCTCCGCTGTTTACACCATTTCCTCTCATTTCTTTAAGAGACTTTTTACTCTCAGTCCTCGCTAATTTTGCAATTTTATTTTTTGATTCCTCTGAGAGCTTTTTGTCTTTTTGCATTTCTTTTGCATCATTTCTAAGTTTACGAATAGCTTCTAATTGTTTAAGTTCGTTTTGTGACTTAACAGCATTCGATATTGCACTAGCTGTACTACCTATAGCAGCTGCTCCTTTAGCAGCAGATGAAATCAAATCTTTATTATTTTTAATCAAGTTAACGATACTTCCTATACCAGAAAAGATGCCAGCTCCGCCGTTTACACTATCTCCTTCTTTTTGAATTGTTTCTACACTGTCATAATGGTACACAGGTTTCATAGATGGTTCGCTTGCAATTTTTTGATTTGAAGTAAAATGTTTAAGATTATGTTTGTGTATCACAGGCATTTTTTAAGCTTAAATTTAAGTTTGTGATTAAGATTTACGTTTGTGAATGGACAACAACCGCGTGATAACTTTATTAATTTGCTTTTGCACTTTCTCTATTGCGTTAAGCAGCGTGTGATGTATTTTAATTTCTTTTCTATTAACTTGCATTTTCTTCTGATTCATCTTCAACGCCGTTTTAAGAGCATTCAATTGAACATTAACAACATGCAACTGTTCCTTATTTCCCTTATTTCCTGTATAATTTTTCTTTATTTCATTTTCTAAATTCGTTTTAAAGTTCTTCAATTCGCTAACCTTTTGATTAAGTGTTTTCACTTCATTTATCATTCTATTCATGAAGTTCACTTGTTGTGTAATTCTGGTACTCAATTCATCAACACTTTTTTGGAATATAGATTGCAGCTGTTGCAACTGTTGTAATAATTTTTGATTCTTTTCGGAAAATTTTTCTAGTTCATTTTTCAATTCTTCTTTCAGTTGTTTATTTTGATGTTTATTCTTTATAATTGCAGACTTTAAATTTATTGATAATAGGATTACAATCTTTGAATGCTCTGTTATTTTTTTATGAAGTTTTGATATATCTGCTTCTATATTTCCATGTTTGGTGCTTAGATGTGTTTGTTTTGTCCTTAGGTCTGTTAGCTTTTCTTTCAGTCTTTCATCATTCTGTTTTAGAAGCTTTGTTTCTTTCATTAGTGGAGCCAGCAGTGTCATAATTCTATCGAACTGTCTATCAACATATTCTTTATTTGTTAACTCAGTATTTTGTTGTGGAAGAATAGAAAGATGTAACGGACCTGTTAAAACGTCTCCAGTTTTCATGATATATTTGTCTAGTTCTATTTCTGATTCTTGTTTATTTGGAATGTAAGCACATCCTCCAACATTTGTTAACATCATTTTTTCTGTTTAAAAATATGTTATACGAAATCTGTAATTTATCTTTTCATAATAAAGCATTATTAAATAAACATATGAAAGTAGTACATACAACAGTACATCCAGCACATGTACAAGCGCAACCTGCCCAACAACAACAACAAATGGTACCACAAATTATACAACCTGCTCAACAACAACAAATGGTACAAGCGCAACCTGCTCAACAACAACAACAAATGATACAAGCGCAACCTGCTCAACAACAACAACAAATGATACCACAAGTAAAAAGAACGTGTAATGATTGTGGAAAAAGGTTTTTGAATAGGGATGTGCTAGATGCTATACGAACAGGAATTAGTGATTTCCGAGATGTATTGAAGAATGTGAAACCTTTAGTTTATGATGCTAAGAATGCGTTAAGTGATGCTAAGAATACATTAAATGATATAAAACCAATATTTAATGAGTTAAATAAAATTCAATGAGTAATTTGCTTTAAATGTAAATTCTTTTTTTTAAAAAATATGATTAACGAGTACAAAATAGAACACGTACCAGTTTTAAAAGATCATCGTCAAAAAGAAAGAAGTTCAATTTTATTACCATCATAAATACATAGAGTTCGTTAAAGACTATAAAATAAAACACGGTATAAGAAGTTACACTAAAACAAAAACCTTTCCACTTTGTCTGCGAAGTTTCAGAGTATTTTTAGCATACAATAATTTATGGTGGTTGGTTAAGAGAGAAAATTTAACAAAGTATGAGTTAGAAACATTACATCAACTAAATATTCCTGTATATGCAAAAACGGAACCGAGGTTCTATATTAAAAATAAAAAAACATAATTTTTTCTTTTAAAAAATATGAATGGTAAAATGAATAAAGGATCAGAGCAACGTATTAAAAAACAGAAACGCACTAAACACGTAATATTAACCCATTTGTGCCCGTTGATCGTTATAACGATCATCAACATTAAGATTTTGAAGTTAGTTTTTTAATGTCAGCAAGGTTTTAAACTCACATTAATCGATTATTTTCTGGTTTTCTATGACAGAAAGAGTGTCTTAGTACATCAGTTCGTTTTTTATACCGGTATTCATTTGCAAATTCTTGGCGCGGATTTGAATTTCGCTGTTATTTCCATCATGGCTGACAGGCGGAGAAATGCTAAATCAATTGCAAAAAGAAGGTGAGAAAGAATTCTTTTGTATCTATTCGGACTTGAAATAGTAAATTGTATCATAAAGCGTGTCTCAGAATATATTTAGATGCAATTAATTGTGGATGGATATATTTTCAGATGAGGTAAAAATTGGTGATAATACAATAATACAAGCAAACCTTTACAAACTATTGTAATGAAATGTAGCTATCAACACGTGAAAACGAGTCTTTCCAAATGGTGCGAGAATTTTAAAATCCCCACCAATATGTGTAAATTGAATTATGAAATTGGAGAAATTACACATGACAATTATAAAGAAAAACAACATGAGTGGAAACCGTATTTAATTAACGATGTTCTTTCATTAGCATTTTGTATCTACAAGTATAATAATGTTATGCAACAATTAGTTGGTGAAGATATAACTACTAATTTAACATCCTCCGCTTTAACATTTAACGGTTGGATGAAGAACGTACAAGAGGACTTATACACTCGCATACTGATTTATGGACTAGAAACTATGTTAGAAAATCTGTTAAAGGTGGAAGAGTGTCAGCAAATATAAGAAATTATACATCTCCATTTTGTAACATCTTGATAGCAATATTACAACGCTATTTACCTGGTAATAATTTAATAGATTTAATGAAACAGTATAATCAGTTAAAAGACAAGAATGATCTTTGTAAAGAAATTGAACATAAACTACTCGAACAACAAAATGAATTCTTAATGGCTTTTGATGCAACATCTTTATATCCATCAGCTATGTATGACGAACATTCAGAATATCCTAAAGCTGAATCAGTTAGAAAATTTAGACAAGAAGAAGAACAAGCAATATTATATCAATTTAATACTCAATCATTTCGTCCTAAAACTGGAATATTCACCGTTGTGTTTAATTATCCTGATGATATGTTTTTCCAACCAGTTCCTGCGAAAGATAAGGCAAAAAATGAAAACAATTGTAATCAAGAAATAATAAGGTTTAGGAATGGAATGTGTTATGATGTATTAACTTCTGTAGACATACAGGAAATTGTTAGATATGGTGGAAAAATATTATCTATTACAGATGGTATAATTTATGAAGAAAATTATCACGTTTCACCATTTCGAAAATACATTGAAAAGCTCTTCAATTTAAGAAAACAATTTAAAATAGAAGGAAACACTGTAGGCGATGAGTTAATTAAATTATTAATGAATTCACTTTATGGAAAAACCGAACAAAAAGACATAACCACTAAATATCATTTATGGAATGAGAAAACATTGAGAAAAAATTTCACTCAAGAAGTAAAAGATTTTGAAAAAGTAAATGATGAACAATTCTTAGTGAAAGTAGAAATGGAAGATGATGAATTTCTTAAAGCTAATATTACAGACACTGAAAAGACATCATTCATGCCATCACATTTAGGTTCTTTTATTCTTGCTCACTCTAGACGAATCATGAACAACTTTATTTTAGAAATTAATGGTTTTAAAGAAAAACACATACATTATACAGATACTGATTCAATATACATTTCTAATGAACTCTTCAATAAATTAGATGCTGCTGGATATGTTGGTGGGGAATTGTGTCAAGGGAAAAATGATTATGGGAATGGCGGAATTATATTTGCAATATTCATTGCTCCTAAAATAAAATATTGTATCACTGTAAATGAACATGGAAGAATAGCTGAAAAGAAAACATTTAAAGGCTATACAAAAACTAAAGTAAAAGTATAAGATTTTATACAATTATACCATGGCGAAACATTGACAACCATTGTTAATAAACCATAGAAAAGATCTTTAGAAACTGGTATTAGCATTCCTGATAAAAATAATAACACTGAAGAAAAAAGATTCACTGGTAAAATAAATATTCTTAAACGTCAAGCACCTGATGCAAATGGTATTATGCTACCTTATAACGGAGAAGATGTTCAAGACGAAATATTTCAACGAATAAAAAAAGAATGTAATATAATGGAATACAGTGATAGTGAATACACTGATAGTAAAGACTGGGAAGAGGAATTATAATGCACTAGATGTTTGATTCAGAGTTTTACTGAACAAATGTTCTATAACTCTATTATGCACCTTTTTATCGATATTGATTGTGATAAATCCATAATCGTTTGACCAAGCATTAGTGCAAGATTGCTTAAAGTCATCTTTATCTCTAATACATAAGTCTCTTAACAAATCACTTAGGTTTCTTGGATTGATTTCGAAAAGCATAAAAATATTAGCATTCTTTCTAATAACGCTGCCATCTAGTGAATACATACTTTGTGTCAAATAAAAGACACTACAGTTATTGTGTCGTCTTCTTGTAAAATAATTTCTCTGAACTGCCTGTTATTAACACAATCATCAAACACAACACAATGTTTTTTCGTTTTATTTAGTTTACTAGGATCTTGCATATTACCACTATCATCTATTAATTGTATCGATATGTGTTTATTTATTTCGGGTTCTACTAATTGTTTATTTTTCGCTGCTTCTTCACACCAGGAACTTATTTCCTCTTCATACTCCGATTTTTTTATATTCTTCAAACAGTGAAGCTATAGCTGATTTTGTAAGATTATTTTCAAAACCATGTTTCAAAAATTGATAAATAGGTTGTTCTGCTGTTGTTGTATAAATGATAAGATTGTTATAATCCAAAAAGTTGGGTGTCGTGAGAATTTTAAATAATAGTTACCTGATGGTTTTTCCACAACCTGATCTTCCACAGATAACTGATAAAACTTTATTTGACAAGTTATGATGATGATTGAATTTCACTTTCTTGTTTAGTGGATATTTTACAGAAGTGTTTTCACTCATTTTTAAGTCAATATTTTTAAGAAAATTAAACTTCACGCCGGAACGAAGTTCCACAAGAGATTTATACCTCTCGTAATAATAGATCTATCATAATCTCTTCACCTCCAAAATTTATTGCCTTTCCTTTCTCATCTGTTATTTTAATGGTAATTGAATTAATTGTTTTTCGTGTAACTGGAAAATATATTAATGATTTTGGGATTACATTTAAACTGTAACCAATCGGAACTGTAAATGCTGGATAACTGAAGATATTATTTGTTAGCTTTCCATGAACATAACCACCTTCTATAATATCACACTGAACGTTGATTGAATTTATTTCAGTTATTTTAGGTATATTTTCACTGATATGAAAACCTTGTGCATAGAGTTTCTTTTTAAATCCTAATAGTCTTGATAAAGATTTGTCAATATCAAAATCAACTTGATGATTTTCATCTAAAGTAAGAGAAAATTTATTTACTGCTGGTTCAACTGCGAAATGTAATTGTTTCTTGTCTTTAAATTAAATACCTAAATGACTCTTTATTTCTTTTGAAATAGATTCAACTTCATGAGATCCAGGAAGAAAAGTCATATTTTCCAAGTTTTGCCTTTATCATTAGAATATTTAAATCGGTCATTTACATCTTTGATAATATTTTGTATAGTGTTAAATGTTGAAAAACTAGTTAATGCTACTTCATAATGTTTGTCTTGTTCTAAGTGAATAATGGGATCTAAATTACAAGTGTAGGATGAAGTAGTTGTTATAAATTTTAATGTCGTACTGAATTTTGATGAGGTCAAAATCTCTGTTAAATTTTCTAAATGTTTATTAATTTTTTCTAGTTCTGCCGAAGACATTTTTAACTAAATAATTTAGATAAGCTTTTGTAGTCTTTTTCACTTATAATTTTCTTTTCCAATAACCGTTTTAATATTGCATGTATTTCGTTAAAGCTAGAGTTATGTCCTTCTTTTGTTGCAGCTAATAAAATCTCTAATCTGTTTATTAATTCTTGTGGATCATCGGGCAGGAAAACCGTTGTCTCTTTTAGTCCTGTTCCTGTTTTTGGATAACCGCCCATTGGTGGATAGCCACTCATTGGTGGATAACCAGTCGGTGTTGAATAACCAGTTCTTGCTGGAGAAGCAGCCATTGGTGTTGAATAACCAGTCGTTGTTGAATAACCAGCTGTTGGCATTGGTATCTTTGTTCCTGTTTTACTGGTACTAGACGTTTTGGATAATAAGCCATTCAAATTTTTATAACGCTTAAGAGTTTTTGCAGTTCCAACCTTATCTAACATAGTTTTATATTTCAGTAGATCATCAGTATGATATTTATCTAAATCGGCTCCTCTTAATAAATCCACGAAATTTCTGTCTAAACTGAAAGCTGTTTTGTCTGGTGTGAAAATTAAACTTTCTTTAGGATTTATAAATAATTCTTCTCCACCTAAGTAAAATCTAAAAGATGGTTTTCCATCTATAAATGAAGTAGAATGTTCAAATAACATAGATTTTGGTAATTTCTTTTCTATGTCTGCTTCTAACAAACCATAATCATCCATGATGGTTTTCAGCAATGGATCAGATATGTCAATTCGTTTATCATGAACCGCAAGTTCTTTCTCAAGAGTTTTGAGTGGTGCAATAGTTTTTTCAAAATCAGTTTTCACTTGTTCAGTTAGGTGCATTTTTTCTAACATATCAGATTGAACGCCAGCTTGTAGCATTCGATATTGTCTATAATTTTTCTTCATAATATTTTTCTGTTTTATTAATTGTTCTAGTTGTTTTATTTTAGACTCATTTGTATTCATCATTTTATAATATAATATTTGAATTTTGTGGTAGCATAGAGATACAGCAAAAACACTTTACTGAACAACTTATTTTTGTTCTAATCATTTTTCTTGTTAAGCTTTTCCAGTGGGATTTTGTTCTAACGTTTTTAATAAAGTTCTTATTTCTTCTAAAAAAGCTTCATTGTCTACTTTGTCTTGAGATTTAACAGGAATTTTATTTGCTTCTCTAGCTATTTGATCAAATTTTTCAATCTCATCTAACGTAATAACATTGTCATCACACACTCTCTGAAAGTAGTAATGTAGTTTATCATGTACTTCTTTGACATGTGCATGTTTCTTACTTAAGGATTTTCGTTTCTTAGTCATTAAAGATTTATCTATCAATGTTGCAAGTGACGTTGTAAAAACACCTGTACCTGTTAAAGCTGTGGCAACAACAGGAATAGTAAGAAAGCCAGATGAAATGACAATAGTCAGAGCGCCTAAAGAAACTGTTAAAAATGCTCCAATACCTTGTGTTACATTCTTAACTATAGTCTGTCTTTTTCTTAATTTATCATAATGTTCTAATCTTAATAATAGTTGCGCTTCCTTATCTTTCATATACCTGACTCTATCTTTGTGTTTCACTTCGTGCGAACCGAAGGTTCGATTTGTCATATCCATTTCATATGATAATGAAGGATATAAAGGGGCTGATGGTTCTTTTGTTTTTTCATTTTCATCATCCATTTTTTTAAATGAATATTTTTATTGCATTTTTGTCCATATTCATTTCATTTGCATTTTTGTAACTGTAAATTTCAAGAGGATCCTAATTATTGCATTTTTGTCCGTATTCATTTTCATAATTGTATTTTTTTGTAAATTTTAGGAGCGTCCCTATTTTTGTATTTTTTCCCATTTGCATTTTTATAAATTTAAGGAGGTCCCTATTTTTTGTATTTTGATTTGATAAATTTTAGGAGGCCCTTATTTTTGTATTTTGATTTGCTAAATTTCAGGAGGACCCTAATTTTTGTATTTTTTCATTTTCGCATCTACCTAGGTGTGGGATCCGGTGCTGAGCGAAGCGGTGCGCCGGATCCTATACCCTATACTACTATTATCTAAATTATGAAATTTCGAGAAAGACGCTCATCGCAGCGCAGTCTACTCTTTGAGAAAAGGTGCACCGGGTAGGGGATGAATTTTTAGGAACCTTTATGACCTATAGTGCTCTATCAACTTTAGCATGAACATCAAAACTGACATCATTGGATTCAGGTAAAGGGAAATGGCTTAGATGTTACTTACACGTATATTTTACTAACTGATGCTAGCTAGGGTTATAGACCAGGGAGTCCCATTAGATCTCACCAAAAACCTGGAAAACCGAGACTTGAAAATATAAGTTTGACCGGTTTCATACCCAGTGCACCGGTGCAAGGAGGCGCGGCAAGCGAACAGCCCTACTAGACTATATATCTACTGTCCTCTCTCTCTTGCCCTAGACATTGCTGTCCGTGGGCGATCGCTGATACTGTCATTTGTTCCATCATAATCGATCGTCGCAGATGCAACGCATCAATTGTTTTTCTCCCGGTGTATTTTTCTTTCGACTTCAGCCGTTGTCTGCCCGTGCACGCTTCCCTTCGATCATTACCGTCTTAGTGCTCGTGCTGCACACATCACATCACATGAAAAGAGTTGCAGCAGTCTTCTCATGCATTGGACCAGCTTAAATTCTGCATAAACCATTCGAAGAACCTCTTTGTTGGATTTTCTCTCAACTCAAAAGATTCGTATCATCTTTCTGTAACACCACATCTCGAATGCTCGCGGCCTGCTTGTCATTTCATTATTCATAGTCCATGTCTCCGCGGCATGGATGAAAGTTGACAATACTTAAGTTTCTGTGATGCGTCCCCTTGTGGGAATTGAGATGTTCCGGCTTGTTCTCTGTGCATCCTCTCGAAAGCTGTCTTGCCTATCATTCTTTTGATTTCCTTTTCTGATGTCATGAGACTGCCGAGATAGCTGAACGATTCCATTTTTCTAATTTGCCCATTTCGCAAGGCAATCAAACAAAGTGGTGGTTGTTGTTTCTCGCTGAACAGCATTGCAATCGATTTCCGATGTGTTAATCTCTTGCTTCATCATTGGTAATTAGATCCATTAGCGCTTGGAATCAACTTGACTATCTGCCACAATTATTGCATCATCGGCGCATCGCAGATTATTCAGCTACATACCAACGACTGCTGGAAAGCCATCAATCCTATCCAGCTGCTGCATAATAGACTCTGTACAGGTTGAAAATATGTGGTGAGACAACACATCACTGTCTGACTCGCTCAATGTCTCGCCATTCTTCAAGTTTGTTTTTGTAAATCACTGCGGCTGATTGCCTCCAGTAAAGATCTGTAAGTAGTCGTTTATCCATCTTGCCGATGACTACTGCTCCCAGAGCCGTAAATAATTCCTCGCGTTTGACTTCATCAAAAGCTTTAAAATAGTCGATAAAGCACACGCAAATATCGTTTTGGTTTTTTCGACCTTCCTAGTCTACACAAATCTACACAGAAGAAAAATGGCGCTTGTCGTGCCTTTCGTGTAACTTCGTATTGCTTTTCTGCTACTTCGTGTTTCGTGCGTCCATTTATTCGGTTTATAAGAAGCTTTGCAAGCATCTTTGTTAGATAACTCATGAGGCTAATGATGCACAGCTCCTCACATCCAAAGGTTCCCGTTTTCTTGGGTATGGCGATAAATGTTGATTTATTCAATTCAATCGGAATTTTCCCCATTTATCAGATTGCATTGATCAATTTGGTTGCGGCGGTCACTCGTTCCTCTCCAGTTGCCTGGAATTAATTCGACGTTTGGATCGTCAGGACCTGTCTCCTTTCCTCATGAGCTGTTTCGTACAGCGCTTTTGACTCCATCCTATCAGAATTTCAGAAGTGCTTCTCCTGTTTCGTTGTCGAATGTCGGTCGAACCCTCTATTAGCAGTAAGCAATTCTCCAATATATTCCTTTCAGCGTTGTAAATTCGCTTCGGTATCCATGGTAGTGTCCCCATTTCCGTCGAGTAAACATCCAGATTTTGATCATTCCTTTCAAGGATCGTCCTTTCTGATACATACGTAAGAAAACGTGATTTTTTTTATAACCATATTCTGCTGACAGCACAATTATCCTACAATTCCTCTAGTTTGCAACTGATTTCAATTTGTGAAATGAGATAAGGTCCAAGTAACTGCAGATAGCTCTGCTCGATAAAAAGCATTGTGATTCTTCTTCTTCCAAATAAAATCTACAGTCATAAAATTTGACTTATTCATATACATGTACATCTGTATACAGCAAGAATTGGAAAGAAATGCTGGAAATAAGCTTGCTCTCTTCCTATCAAAATCTGTAATGACTTAACCTAAAATCGTCGATTGAGAAAGAAAAGCACTTTGAATAACTGTGGGAAAACTCTTTTTAATAAAATACAATATATATTAATACTAAATGTGTCAAAAGAAATTCGGGACAAATTGTTTTATGGCAAAATATTTTCTTGCACTTCAAATTTAGGGTTTCCGCGTAGCAAAAGATATATCAATACAATCTTGATCAATAGATCAAGACAGGTCAATAATAGCAGATGTGCATGCATAGTTCAAAATTACTAGTCATTACATTCATTGGCTAATTGACAATTAATGTAATTTACTTGTAAACTGCCATTGGTTTCATTCCATGCTCTGGGGGTCGTGCCACTTGCTTAGCGTGCGTTTCGCAGTACAGTTTCTCGTTGATGTAAAAGTATCCTTGACTTCTGAGTCCAACGCCACATTTCGTGCATTTCAAGCATTCTGGATGCATCGGTATGCGACTTTGAACTCGAACAAAGACTCCTTTTATCATTTCTCCGCAAACTCCGCAATACATGGTAGCTGGGGCTCCAGATGGTCTAACAGAACCTGGAGGAGGACCTGTGGGGGCTTGTACTGAGCGAAATTCTTGACCTGCATTTCCACCAGCTCCTCTATTGCCCATTCCACCTACACCCATTCCTCTGCTGGCTTCTTGCACAGTTTTATCATAGGTCGAAGAAACGTTTTGATCTGAATACAGGCCAAGTGGCGAGTTGAACTGTGAATGTGCTACCTTGCGTACTCTCCCATCACTTGATGTCATGACTTTCTCAGGCATTGTGAATGGTGCTGCGCTCAAATTGTGGCTCATTCCTATGGGCTGCGATTCTCTGATATTCGCTTTCAATGACGTTTGAGTGACTTGCGGCAATGGCTCTGGACTGTACGCCGGAACGGCCATAGGTGGTGGTTGTGGCAGAACCGTCTGTTTCGGCTGCCAAATTAAAGGACCTCCACGCTGTACCTGCAACACGATAAAGCATGATAAAACATTAACTCTCAACAGCTGTGACTACTATGATTTATGTCTCGACATGCTGAACCATGGGCAGTTTCTAATCAACGACATAGATGACATGCTTATGCGACAAAGTCAAAATAACAATCAAGCTTGAAGAGTGCCATTTTATCATACCTGAGACAATTGCGGTGAAAAAAAGTGAAAGCATAGTTTTATTAGTGAACCGAATACAACTAAAAGATTTGTGCTCGTAGATATGACATTTGCGAAGATTTGAAAAATGATGAAACCTTTAGTTAAGCTTGCTATAGCACATGTCATTATACCTCGAAGTGCACTGGCTTGTCGATCGTTTAAATCTCTCCCTGCTGAGCAATGAGCATACGTATGCGTGCTCTGATGAACAACACTCACTCTACCGCGCTAACAGAGCATGATCATGAACACTCCATGATTGTGAAAAATTCATAAACAATCAAAATGTATCAGATCGTCTGTCAAATTTTTCAAAATTAATTTTCTTACCAAGAAAAATAATTCTGGTGGAGAAAATAAACGAAGCAGTAGTTTGAGATCAAAAATAAATCTGGTGAGTTATGTGAGGACCAAATCAACTACTCGTACAAAATAGGACCAGCACATGGGATAGAGGATAATCACATGGTGTTTCACGACTAGATGGGATACTGCGATAACTAATAATACGATACTCAATAAAACTGCGAATATTCTACTTTTATTCACTCACTCTTACGCGGACTGCCACAAGAATAATGGTTTAAGTTAAAAAGTAACTCGGCATCGTCGCAAATAAAAAAACTGTTGATCTAGGTGGGACCCTTAAATTAGTACAGCATCCTGAATTCATATGAATAGTTATGGATTAGTTATATGGATAGTTGGGCTCTAGCAATAGGGACACCAAGTTCTGATCCCCGACAGGTGGCTGATGTGAATTTGGAGAAGAGAGTTTCATGATGTTATTCTTGGCTATCGCCGAATTTTTCAAGATTTGACCGCCGCGAAGATGAAGGGAATAAATTCCCTATGTTATCAATGACCAGGAGAAAGCAATGCACCATCTGAACATTATATGGATCCATCGGACGAAATTCGACTTTGTTATCATATTCATACCAATCAATAGAGTTAATACATAACAGCGGTCATTTGATGAGATTACAAAACGTACTCTGGAAGTGATTGTCAGCTATGTTTCTCAAGAAATGTAGAAAAGGAATATCGTCTGCGGACTTTATATTTATCTTAATGGAAGTATTGGAGCAAGTAGGTTTGAAACCTTCAGTGGCAAGAATGAACATTATACGTCCAAATACAGCTTTCAGAGCAACACCATTGATTATTTTTGTCCATTAGGAAGTTTTACCATCATCGAGATGCATTAACAAGATTTACATCGGGATAAGGTCAGTACATTTACGATTCAAAATAAGCACCATGAGCTTCAAAAGACTATCCCCAGAGTTTGGACAGCCTCGTTATTCCACGATCAATGGCATCCATGTCCAGATTGCTGGTCGAAGCCTTCCAGGCAGCATTGATCTTTTCCTTGGTTCGGAATCGCCTTCCACGAAGTTCCTCTTTTATCGCAGAGGAGAGGAAAAAGTCTCAGGGACTTAAGTCAGGGGGAGTAAGGAGGGTGAGTGAGCACTTCCCACTCTCACTTTGCCAACACAGCACAAATCTTAAAGTGAGGTCTGGTGTTGTCGTAAAGGAGAGTCACACCTTCACCAAGAAGATTTCGTCGTCTTCTCAAAGGGGTCTATTTCATAAAAGTTTACGAGTTAGCATCTGATGTTTATCAGTTCACAACTGATAAATAATAAATAGTTGAAGAAAATTCGGTTGCATAAACAGCTAATAATTATCTGTTCGACAGATTCTCGAGTTTTATTGGAATCTCTCTCTGATGAAGTGCTAAATTTATATCAACCTACTTAGACCACAGCCGATTGGCCTTCATCAATAATGTCACATTCCTCGTAGATCGTTGGGCAAGTGTATCTGAGTGAAAATGCACGCGATTTTTGTGCCACTCTTGTGCATCGCATGAAGTTTTACTTCCATTCCAATGGTTTTATTTTTCTGAATGTGTATGAGCGTCATCAATCTAAATCTTTCCTTGTGAGCTTCATCGTCACAATTAAAATGTTTGCGACTTTCCATTCGTTACTGTTTTTCATAACGAAAAGTACTGTCAAATGTAAAAGTATATTTTTACATGATGTATCTTAACGGTGGAGATGTTGGGAGGACACCAGTATTCTGTTGACCTGTTGTTCTTCAGTCAGAACTTGAGGAATCCATCGCGAGCAAAGTTTATTCATCCCCAAGTTCTCGGTGACAATTTGTCAAGCGGTTCCATGGCTGATGTTAAGCTCTGTGGCCATTTGATCCATCGTTATCCTGCGATCCTGCTGAATAAGAGTTTGAACCTCATCAATCTTCTATTCAATGGAAACTGAAACAGGGCGGCGGCCAGGTCTTTGCAGATGAGAACAGTCTCTCCTGCGGTCTTGGAACTCGCGCACCCACTTTCTGACTGTTTGGATTGAAGGAGGACATTCTTCGCATTCTTCTTTATGCAGCCTTGGTTTGTGATGAGGTCTGTTAATGAGCGGGTATTTGGAACAAGATTAGTGAGGCCTCCTTGAAAAGTTTAATGCACGCACTCAATGAGCAGGTTTAGCAAGCGATCTCTGGAACAACCGGCAGCACAGAATTAGACAGGTCGTCTCTTCTTCCGTTTGACTAGAAGGGAAGCATTGGAACATGTTACGTACATGAAATGGCACAATCTCCTGACTAAATACCATAGCAATCGAACAATGTGCAGCCAGTTCAACATTGAACACGTCAAATTTTGCAAAGTTTCAGTGACTGTTATCAGACAGATCACACAGCAAAAAGACACAGACGATGTCAAGTTCTACAGAGAAGTTTGTGAACGTTTTTTCATGCGCCTGCTAACTTTTTTAAAAATGATCGGAGCGCCCAACATTATCGAGAAAAATTTTGCGCAATGATCTGAATTCTTCGAATCTGAAGGAATGGTGGCGATCGGAGCATTTTGAAGGAATTCAGAGCAATCCGCAAGCGACGCACGACTATTTTTCCTATCTCTGTAAGGTATTAAAAATTTCTTTTTGCCCACCTATTAAGTTCCTGCATGTGCCATCTGTTTGAATCAGTTTGCACTTCTAGCAAAGTGATACGATTAAGCAATCCAATTCTGCGACCGGCAGCTTTCAATTCATTTTGTCTCCGCTATGAATACATGTTGGAGATATTTCATGTCCTCCCTATACAACATAGACATCTAACAATCCGACCTCTATAGATAGCATAATGCATTATAGCATAATGCTGAAAACAAAATTGCGTCAGATTCAAGAAATTGAGGTCACTCAAAACTTGAATGTAGACACTTGTGAGATTATATACGTCTGAAAATCCCGAAAGAAACCTATGAGTTGAAGACTCTTGGGAAGACATGATAAAGTAAAATCAGCTTCCATCAGTGGTATTCATGACATGCTGAGGATGGTGAATACTGCATTCCTTGCAACGCCTATACTTCTCTTCAGTTCCCTGAAGATCTTGACGAGAGATATCAAGCGATTGCAAGAAACTTCATTGATCGGGATTTTGATGTCAAAGGCGTGCCATTCGACTCGAGATCTTCTTGCGAAGAGCTATCAGATTACAACTGCATGATATCATGCTAAAATTCAGCAATATATCGTTTACCTATTTTCTCTAGAGTCCGCTATAATACTTCGTGAATTCAAGCAAACTATTTAGCAGCTATCCTTCTACGAACATTACTGCAAAGAAGGGGGATGCCAATTCACGAAAGTGGTTGTACAAGGCAGCATGGCAGGCAGCCGTCACAGGGAAGACCAAGAACCCAATACATCAATTACATTACAAAGTGGGTCAGACTCAGCGTTCAACAGCTGAATAGGATGACGTGTGATCGTAAGATGTGGCGTGCATTCGTGCAATCTGCAGCGGGTCAGTTGAAGTTCAGTAATGAATATGCCACATAAATTAAATTAAGGTAAGTGCTTTTCTAGTTAAAGCTTTGCAAATTTATACGGAACTTATGCCTTTAATGATCAGATTGAGTTCAATGTATTTTCATTTTTGAATAGGCCTTGGTTGGTCTTTTTGTTGTGATTTTGGGAAGGGTCAAGCTGATTTATTTGACATCAGTTCATCACGGCTGTTCATTCTGTCTAGGTGGAATAAGCAGCATTCCATTACGCGGACTGAGTACCATCTCATCATTCGAAGGTCACGGTTAGCTCGAAGTTCTCCGCCATTCACAATTCTTTCAAAACTTTGATCCCATGCCTTATTCAAGTGCTCTGAGACGTTTTAGAAAAATAACGTGGGAAACATTTGAAAGTGGCAGAGCTGTTTCAAAATGACCGCCAAAATACCACCCAAAAAGTCATTATCTGAAAAAATCGATGACATAGAGAGTCAGCTACCACACATAACATCCATCCGAACATCCACCGTTGAGAGCGCTGGACGCCGAAAGCCTGTTTCTCAAACGTTTAACTTTTGCTTTAATATATTGGCCTGTAAATTGAAAAAGGGGAGTTTTAATTATTTTTTCTCACTTTTTCAAAATGTTAGATGATCTCCCGCCACTTGGTCAACTACAGGAACATCGATTGTACCAAGTTGCATTTAAGCGGTTACTGTAATTGTTGTTAGCCTGAAGATTTCTTGAAATAGGCAAGTGGCCTGAGTGAGTCAAATACTTTACAGCGACCTTCTCTCATCGAAGAAGAAGGACCTTAAGTCTCACCTTGAATACAGTAGCTATTGTGTTGACTAGGTATACTTTATTGATTTGCGAATAACAATAGATAGCATGACATTGACGTATAAGTACACGTATACGTACATGTAAAATGAATGAGAGCAATTACCAATTACCTGAAAGGTGAAATCATTTGCTGAACGAATAATTTCCATCTTTGCTTGCTCATGCGTCATAGTTTCAGTTGACTGATCATTAATGGCCAAAATATAGTCACCAGCTTGTAAGCCACTGTGGTCAGCAATGCTATTCGGTTGAACCAGTTGGATTGTTATTGGTGTTTTGAAATCAGCTCCACCCTGGAAATGCGAGAAATCTGTACATTGTGCTCTGAATTAATTTTTTTAGCTAATGCGAATCATCGAAGCACGAAATAAGAGAGAACATCGAAAACCGAAATGTATAAAATATGTAATATATAAAGCGGTTCTCTTTCCTGATGTTTTTCATTATAATCCTAAAAAGAGCATTCAATTAATTTTCCTTATTAGTTTTACAGTTGAATTTGGACTTATGTATAAATGCTTTACGACAAATTCAACTCGTCATAATTGTGTAGAAGTTGAATTAGTGTACGTGTAAATGATGTGGAATTAGGATGGTAATAATACCTCGCAATGAACAACTTTTCACCATGACGCATATGCCCTCAAGAGGATGGCTTCAACGTATTTATCAGGGTTGGAACCGGCCTGACCGGTGGCTGGTGCTCTGAGAAGTCGAACGGCTCCATCAAAACCGGGCGACCGGCGTTTTCAAAACCGACGATGTGATGGTGGCTGGCGTCTCTGCACCAGTTGGATGAGGCTTTGATCGTCAGACATTATTTGGTCAGCTAATGCCATTAGACATTTCCACTTATCATACCAGCCCTACCGGTACTCCTTTTAAGCAAGACCTACCATTTACAATACAATATTATACAATGCCATTATTCGCACCTTGATATCCTGTTTTTTGTGATGAGCAGTTATACTCAAACGACTTATCTACTAATCTAATGAGTTATAGGCCTTCTTTAAAATTTATAATTTAATAATGTTAACTGCATTTCTAAAGTCAATCAAACGCAAGCCAATTGCAAACAGATAATCAAAATAATGACCCAAACGGGCATTGATATAGTAGTAACATTGATGCAATAATTATTTATGTGTATATCTGTATCCCGTCTCCACAAGAAAACTTTAAGCGGTCAACAATTTTAAGCTCCAATATAACAAAAGTGTTTCTAACGATAAAAGTTCTGAGATGAACAATTTTTATCAGACTGAGTGCTGATGTCACGAAATGTTTTATCTGTGACGTGCAATAGAAGTCTAGAACAATGAACTCGCCAAAGTTGTCATCAATTTTCATTTCAGTGAGTGTCTCTGAACAACGTCTATCAAAATTTATCGCGTGATGTCAACTTATCAAAAACTTATCCACTATCCAATGTCAAATGCTCGGGTAGTAGGGCTTCAAGTTGCATTGAAATCGATTTCTCACTGCATCTCTTAGCTACAAGTCTTATATAAACCATCCCATGTAGTGACATTATTCAAGATCTGGAATAATTTTACAAATAATTTTAGGGTGAGGAATAGACAATGCTTCCAAAATTCATACAGGCTAGAATATAGGATTCTAGAAACTACATCACTGATAAAGTAGGGTTTGAACTACATGCACAAGTTGCCTGTAACTGTTTAAAGAGCACTTCGCAATATTTATTTCACAAAATAGACGTGTAGATACTATCAAATTATGTTACGTTTGCATGCTCATAATGTTGTAATGATTGGCTAAGCAATTTATTCTCAACTGAATGTCGTGACCAGTCGACATGGGTCTAATTAAATTAACCGGCTGCCGACCAGTCCCAACCCTGGCATTTATAGCATTATTTATGTCAATTGTTACTTTTCCAGCAGTTTATCAAGATAATCATGCACATTTTAGTTTTGCATCGTCATCCCTGAAATGCTTTTCATCATATTAAAGATTTTGAATTTTCGATTTCACATTGTAATGAGCTTCAGCAGTGCCCCCATCAGTGGACTTGAAAGAAAGACCGCATTGTGATTGGCCGGTTAGTTCAACATATAACCAATGTGCAAAATATTATGCAATGTGGAAAATTAAAATTTAATTTGCAATTTTATATTCTATTCTATCTAATGCATAAGGTGTTGGGTTGGGACGTTATAAACATGATAAGAGAAGACTTTCATCCACTAACTTTGATGCTGAGTGTCATTATTCAATTGTGTTCAATTGAAGTTTTTGTCAGTAATTGTTTCAATTGCTGAATGCAGTCCAGTGTATTTTTTAACATAGTAACTAGGCAACATTTATGTCTTCCAATCATGATCATAAGTGGCTCAGTCATTGAAAATTCGAAGTGCCGGGAGACAGTGCAATTTGATACCGACTTTGGGCAGTTTGAAGTTTGACTCAAATTTCTAATTACTAATAAGCATAAAAGTTGCCAACAATTGGCATCAAGAGTTGCATCTGTATTAGCACAACATGTTTACCAAGAATCACTTCTATAAAACATTTTTTACGGTAAACCTGTTCGTCCAAAGTCACCCCGGGATGGGATGACTTTGGGCATTCGATAAAATAGAACAGATTCCTATGAAAATATCGACATGAAACACTTATTTAACTGTGTACTACAAAAGTGAGTTCGGTATGTTCAGTCACACATCGCATCGTGCTGTCTTTTGATCTCGACGTGCTCAACGTTGTCATTGACAAAAGTAGACAGCATTTCTGAGCGAACTAAAAAGAATTTCAATAACTTAGTTCGAAGAATTTTAACCATTCAGGGAGCTGAATTGTCGCACCCTGTGTAGGCCTATAGCCTATTTTAAGCCTTAAGGATTATCTTGTATGCATCTTATATATGAATATGTATTCTGTATGTATGAATATCTATTCAAGAACCGCTGAAAGAATGTTAGCAGCATACGTTATTGTCTGATGTCCTTACTGAAAAGAAAATATATGCTTTAAGGTTTTAGCTGCTCTAGCAAAATGCAGTTATGTCGGCACATCCTTGTCCAAAGTCACCCAATTTTGACCATTTAGAGTGGGGTGACCATGGACAATCATTTCTATATTTATAATCACTATTTCAAGAAGTGCAACAGACTCAAAACTTAATTCAGGTAATTCTGAAGCATGCTACACCAATATTCCATATTTTATGACACACACATGTTCAATGGCGGTACCATTTTTTGAAGTACATTTTAGAGGGGCTTGTGATGTAATTTATAATTTAAAAAATTTATAATATATGAAATCTTATTAGAATATCAAGCGCCATATAAAAGTAGCTTGTGCACCATAATATAATAATCCACAACGATTAAATCATTCTGAATCACTTGAAAGTAGCAAGTGATGTAATGCACAGATTTTGATTTTGCCCAAAGTCACCCCACTTTACTGTACTTTGTATTATATAATGTAGAGGTATTTATGCACTTGTGTTGTGATTGTGGCTGTACGATCTCTTCATCTGATGAAGTATAGTCCATTTCGCGGGGGCCTGGGAGAGTAACTTAACAACAATGAGGAGGAATCCGAAACAGGAAAGGATTCAAGGCGAACAATTAATTCTCTGGTCACCTTCAAAAGAGATATCTCGGTTGTCAGGAATGAAATTATCATGAGTGCATCCGAATATCGGTCTCAGCGGCTTGATGATAAGCAAGAGTCTGTTATTAAAGACATTCAGTCACTGATAGTCTCGAGAACAGAAAAGGACATGATTGCAGCAGCAAGAGAAGCACTGAAGGACCTGTGGACGAAACTGCCGATACCGTCATGCTATAGCGATAGCGCAGCAAAACTGCAATTACTTACTTACTTGACCGAATCTCAGCCATTGGCTCGCCAACGGCGCGGGTCGCATCTTCTCCATTCATTTCTTCATTTCGCGATTCTTGTCCAGGTTCTCCCGCACAGCTTTAACATCGGATCGCACCATCTAATTTGAGGTCTACCTCTCGATCTTTGGTGTCCCCAAAGTCTCCATTTCGTTATTCTGGTGGCCCATCTGCTGTCGTTCCTCCTTATTACATGACCAGCCCATCTTCTTTTCGAAATATACACTATGTCAATGATGTCCTTCACCTTCTATCTCTCTCTCTTAGATCTTCTTTCGATATACGTTGTATGAGTCGCGTTCTTGTTATTCGTCGTTCCATTGTTCTTTGAGTGACTGGAAGAAATAATTCATCCTTTTCTGTGAAGCTCCATGTTTCACAAGCATAAGTCAGCGATGGCATTACATGCGCCCGAGGTAGATGTAGTCATCGGTTTTCTGGACTGGTTTGCCATCCAATTTGATATAATCATGACTGATGCAAAAGTCGTTTGCCATCCACTGAGCTTTCTGCTGGATGGATTTCTAAACCCAATTTTGATGTAATGATGTTGGGATTAGTGATAATCTCTTCCAATTCCTGAGGAGAGTGAGCGAACATGACTATGCCGTCCGCGAAAAGGAGGTATTGCAGTAGTTCAGGGGTGCGCAACCTTTACATTTTTTGGCCGCCATTTCGAAGGCCGAAAGAATCACGGCCGCACTTAATGTGTGCAAACAACTAGGTCAATAGCCAATCTTTTTATATTCCAGCCTCAAATTAGTTTTCCCTGATGAATGACGCAGTGAAAATCGCATGAAGGCCTACTTTGTAAAGAATGAGTTAGCAAGTTAACCCATATATGACCGACGGTCATTTTTGACCCGGAAAGATTTTAAGCTGAAGGTGTTATTAGCACTTGAAAAGTCGAAAACATGTTTTTGTAAGGGCAACCGACGGAGAAAACACTTTACTATGCTATTGTAATAATTTATAAAGGAATCACGAGCCATACAAAATTCATTCATCACAGGGCCGGTGATCTAGCAGGCATTCTTATTCAGGTCATAGACTTGAAGCTTACGTGCGCGAACAATTTGAGTAAACTACAATGGCCCCTTTTGTTTCTTTTAGCTGATGGCTCTAGCCATGAATGCACGTTGAATGTAACTTCCCTAAAATATTCTATTCATGAATTATTGAACTGCTTGAACGCCTTCATCGCGCCTGCAGGCGCGCATTTTGCCTAGCAGCATGGGCATAAAGGTGTTCCACAGTTACAAGATGACTAGCATGCTACTATAATTCTCATTGTTTTTGGATTGCCTTGAACGCCAGAAACATTTGCAATATACATGTATAACATTCTTTTTCATTAACCTCTTATTGTCACGGCCGCAGGTTGCGCACCCCTGCAGAAGTTCATCATTGATGTTTATACTATAAGATATGTCGGTACCTCTAAGTGCGGATTCTAGAGTGGCTGAGAAGAGGGTCGGTGAAAGTACATTTCCTTGTTTTACACTACTGCACTACCTCCTGCAAATATCCATGAAAGTTACTTTCTTTTCCAAACTAGTGCAGTCATATATTGCACTATGTCCACACAGCTGCAGAACTGAGAGATGTATTTCATGCCGCACAATCTTCAAAGGCTGTAAACAATCACGGCTTCTGTGAGATACATTGAACAGTAAAATTTACATCTCCATGAATGATTGGGGAACGGCAACCTTTGTTCCGTGACATGCAGTGGCAAAATTCCTTCTGACTTGTTAACATTCATGTAAGCCTACACCAGACAGGAAACAGAATATGTAGACTTTCATTCAGGCAAAAAGAGAACAAAGTTATAGTACATTCCGTCATGCGGCAACTATTTTGCATTAATGTCGCCCAGTGAAATTTCCTTAAAAATACTCTGATGTGAAACATGAGTTATGCAGCCTACCTGAGTGTGGAGTGTGGACAGTGACTACTACTGCTGAGATTGGGGTTTCATACCGTCAAGTGAAGTAACAGATCCTTCTGATTGTTGATGAAATATCAACACTCAGAAATGCATCAAAAACAAAAATGTAAATAAAAGTAATCAAAAGCATCTTTTATAATTAAATTAAAATGAGGGTTCATCTGAACAATAGCACTCAGTCTCTAAAAAAAAACCGTCCCTTGAAACAAGAACCGATGTCCAGGTTAGGGTTACAAAACTGTTTGTTAAATGCTATGAAATGCACATCTTTTTTTGTTTTTAATATTATTTATGATTTCTTAATTCCAGTATTTGGATCTCTTTCTTCAATTGACCAACCTACTACATTCTCAAAAGATGCCTCGATGCCTTTCACGGCAAGCACATGTAACGCCAATACTATGCGTAAATTCACTATTTCGTAAGTTTACACCACACTATTTTTATTTGTCGGCAGCAACTTCACTTCTTCGTTCGATAATTGCTATCCGATTCAGGAACCGATCAAGATACTTACATCATATTCATCAGTAGGGCAATTTCTTTATGACCTAAAAATCGAAAAAACATGGCCCATCAAAGCTAATATGACCTTAAAATAGCTTTAAATATACCCAAATATGACCTAAAAAAGCTTAAAATGTGACCAAAATGTGACCTAAAAATCTCAAATTGTAGTTTGCAGGATTTGAAAATTTTAAAATGTAGAAAAAATATGTTTCCATTTTCAGGCAAAGAGTTAAAAAGTTCAATTGAAGACAAATAAAACGATTTATTTCAAACTTTTACCACAGTGTACCCATTTACAGCTTGCTGTATAAAACAGTAATGTAATTTACTTCATTTGATGTTTGAAAAGTCTGTCTTTGCATAGTATCTTCCTCAACATGGAGAAGAACACTGAACCGAAGCAACGGTTGGCTGGCAAGGAAAGACAGACGACAGATGAGCCAATCCTGGCGCCCCCGGTAACATTCATACTCGTATATGTAGGCAATGCATGTATTGGAAGTGTCCTCAGACTGCATCGCGCTGTTGAGAAGACCAATATTGCGTCATTGCAAGCATCGGTTATTTCTATATCTACTTCCCGGCAACTCTACAGGAAAATGACCAAAATATGGCTAAATATGATGAGACACAGAAAATGTGACAATATTATCTTGCCCTAAAAATATGACAATTCATAAAAAAATTGCCATACTCATCAGTTATTGTGATCTCAAATAGGCTTTAACAAACAAGCTACTTTAAAAACACGATTTTACCAACCATGTTATAGGCATGCTTCAAGACATGGTTATAAATTGTGTGTAAAACACTGTTCTTGTTTAGTCCTTATCGAACCTCTCCCAACAAACTCCAAACTTGCACAGTAAACCTACGTCGCTTTAAATTTGCTTGCGACATCTCGATCAATTGGGATTTACGAAAGCATATGTGCTTGATGATTTTTAGGTAATAGTTCCTAATTTGACTCAATTTTGCGTCGGTCTTTGCGAATAACATGTGCAATGTCACTTAAGATGCCATTTTGTTAAACAAGGTGGATTTCTGCAGTCTTGCGACGTCCAGCAGTAAATGATTCCGCGTGTCGGTGTCAGCTTTGCGTGAAATTTCTCGGTGTTTATCTTTATTCGGATCTCAGTTGCAAAGTCCAAGTGCGAGACATTGAGGGAAAATTGCTCACAATGTATATCAACTTATCAGATTATGTTTAAGTGATGAGGGGCTTGTGGTAGTTTAATTGGCCTTAGTTGAATGCTAATATAACTTCCTTATCCGGTTTTCGTTGATCTGCCAAAGTGATTGAGACGTCTCTGCTGAAAATTCAAAATCGTAAAAATTGATTCAAATCTACTTTAATCTCAATATTGATACTTCCAAAATAGTGCTTAAAGTTGGGAAAGTTTTCTCGTCCTTCATTTTTTCATTGGAAGTGATTTTTTTGATAAAGCTTTAACTTGATTGGATCGGAAATATCTCATCTTAAACATGTGACATCAATTTCAAATTATCTAAACGATAATAGTATCGGCGTTCATTTTGAGCTTTTTTTATATTAGACTGAAATATCAATTATCAATAACTAAGTCTCTTCGAATCAATTTCCACAGACTTATTAGCCTGCTTTGGTGAATTTGATCGTGCCGAGTCCGCGGTAAAAAACCGGTTCACTTTTGACTCCATTGATACCGACACTAATTCATTTATTGGAAAGCAATTTAATCAAGCATTATGAAACAGCATTTGAAAACTTGAGTTACCTAATAACCCAAGTTCCTACTTTGATAAATTATTTCATTTCAACTTTTTGCCTAGAGTTAAATTTTGAAATTTAATAATTCAATTTACTTTATCAAACGTGTACATGTAATCAATTTATGGAAATTGACGACAAGTTGTCTTATTTCTAGATCAAATGTTAACTAAATAAACAATTTATCTAACAATTTGATCTTGTAAAACTTACTTGAAGTCTAAATCCCCACGGATGAGAACTGTCTTGTCTCCGAAGATAAACCCGTAAGAGCGCAGCATCGCTGTTTGCCATTCCTCTCACCTCCCAACAGGTAGACTGACTGAATGTGTTCGTTTGACCGTGAAGAAGGCATACATTGACGTGATAATACAGTCTGTGTTCAACCATTCCGATTAGGGAAGAGCAGGAAGGAGTGACACGAAAGACGTTCACGTACAATCCAGGGTGCGATAACGTTCAAGTTATGTTTGCGAGTTTTCATACAGCGTACCATACGGTGGACTTGATCGGTTTAGATATATACACATCTCAGTTGAAACAATGATCGACGTGCATTTACGAATCATCTGCAAATTACATCCGCCGCAGATAAAATTTAATTAATTTCCTGCATTAGTAATCTTGTCAATTGGAGATGTATCACCCAACGTTAACTCAATTAGCCTAAGAATTTTGGACTTTTGGACGAGCGCAAAGATAATCACACATCAATTTTGTTCCCCATTTTATTACGTAAAATCTTATGATAAGAATGCGATAATAAGATTCCTGTGTACTTGAATATTCCATTTTCAGTAAACAAGAATTTGCAAGCGTGATGACGGCTTTGACTCGCTAAGCTGCATTCAATATGAACATTATTTCAGGCTAATTTGAATTGATAATTTCGGAATGCTCTTTATCATCCTTCACTTGAGAGAATCATAATTTGTCTATTTAACCCTCGGTCACCTGATTTGGGGTTATTAAATAACGTTATTTATATCTATTAACGTTTATTATTAATATGTCTCATGCTTACACTTCAGTCACTATTGTAACAATAAGACCGAATTATCTTCTAAATTCAAA
Organism: Prostheceraeus crozeri; assembly: GCA_907163375.1. NCBI lineage: Eukaryota > Metazoa > Platyhelminthes > Polycladida > Euryleptidae > Prostheceraeus > Prostheceraeus crozeri. The sequence goes on from CAJQUW010010639.1 coordinate 108,117, forward strand.
ACATGTGTAGGACATTTTAAGAGTTCTGATGATCTTCAAAGAACCATAGTAGTTTTGAATTCTTTCAAGCGCCTTATGTAAGAATTTTGTATCAGCCTAGAGTTGTATGTAGTCATTCATTTCCCTAAAGATCGTTATTGTAGATAGCCGAAGGGCAGGAGCAGTTACAAAGTGATTTTCAAAAATAGCCTGTAAGTTGAGTTCTGCGGCAACCAAATTTATGTATCGTCAATTCGATAAAGATTCCGTTCAATTAACTCAATTTTTGCAGCTCTTGTTCATCGAACAATTTTCTGTCTCATTACATGAATATATATATTCATTTAATATAACACTTAAACACTATATAGTGCTCAATATTTGATGATAGAGCGTAAATAATTTTTTTAGAATCTAGACTTGACGAATTGAAAAGATCTCATACATTCATTAATACAAGCATACTTTTAGTTTCAGGGTAAGTCCGATTATCACATGTAGCAACGATAGAAAGAAATTACGGTACTTCTATTCCTACCCCACCCCCACCACCACATTTCTGCTGTTGACACCCGGGAGTATTGCATCGTCAACGATCTGCTATTGCTCCTACTTGTTCTCACAAACGTCCCATAGCGTTGAGTGTGTAAAACTCCTCTTATCTGACTTGTAGAACATTTACAATCTCAGAATTAGACAACTGCTCGTCATTTGTCTGTAGACAGCAATCACACGAAGTTCATGATCACAGCTGTGCCTTGCATTCTGAGTATCCAAGGGACCAATCTTTCATCTCAGGGTTCAAGTAAGACTTCTCAGTCGTGCTGTAGTGTCACTCAGTGACAGATGAAGTCTATTCTAAAACCAATGTAACTAACTTTGGTGAAATTTGATGATTTTGGAAAACTTGAAAAATGTGGAGGGGGAAGAATAGAGAAGTACCGAAATTCCAAACTAAGATTGCATTCGAAGGAATGTAATTATATTAGATGGAAATGTATCGATGGTCAGTATGGGAATACATACATACATCGGATAGAAATAGCTGGAATGGATGTGCTACTTGAAGTCATACAATAAATATTTTCTTCTGTGTCTGCATGTTGAGAAAATTTCATTTTTCTAGTTCAACAAATTTTTGCCTTTGTTGTTACTATGCAGTATTTTTCATGAAGGCAAAGTCTACAGTGTTTTGTACCGGTACTATTTTGCTTCACAGTTAACATTGTTTATTAATATGATGAATTAAATGAACGTGATTTATGTAAACTTAATAAGTCATTGAATTTACAAACTGCATTGTAGATTTCATAAATCAACTCGATAAAAACAAGCAAAACAGTAGCAGAAATAAACATGTAATCGTTTTTGCTGATAAAACCATAAATGTATACGAGGTTCCCAAGGACTTTTATTGCAAGACATTAGCAGACAACATAACTCAAATGTACAAAAAAGCAAATAAATCACTAACATTGTGCGTCAACATATCAAATCGCAAATTCAATGAAAATTCACTGATCGTGTCGAATGTTATTGACAAAAGAATGCATTTATAACTTTCAAGACTGAAAAGGAAAATTTTCCTTCTTCTTTAAAATGCCGACTGATTTTATCGAGCCAAAACAGAAATTGGATTGATCAGTGAACAGGTATTAGACAAAACCAACACGAAAATTCGTGAGACAACTAACCTAGACCCATGGAGACAATCATACTTTGTCATTGAATGGTTCGATGAAATTGATAGCAAAATTAACCATAAATTCATGAAATTTGATGTAGTTGATTTCTATCTTTCAATGACAGAAAACCTTTTGATTGACAGCATTAACTTTGTGCAGAACTATATGACAATTGCTGACAAGGAATAGCGTCATGCATTCGAGAAAATTTTTGCTGTTCAGCGAAGAATTGACGTGAATCAAAAAAGGAGATAACGGACAATTTGATGTTACTCAAGATAGCTTTGACGGTGCAGAGGTCTGTGAAATAGTTGACCTGCTTTTGCTTTACTAACTGGCGGAAAAATTTGACATATTGCAGATCACAACCGGAAAGACATTGTCAAAATTTCCAAACATGCTGAAAATCACAATAGAGTGCAAAATACAAGCAACAGTTTTCTCAGATATATGTGTAACTAAACGTAAAAGCTACATTAATAATATGCATAAATAGATCATCTGATGATCCTCCTTCAATAATAAAACAAATCCCGATCATGATCGAAACAAGATTATCAAAGCTTTATAATGCCATCGATGAATTTCTGAAAGTGAAACCTCATGAAAGTGATTGAAATATGAAAAAAATGTTATATGTCAAAAAAGTGTGATAATTAAGATATTACTTTGGTCAATGTGAGACTGACTTTAAAACGAGATATAGAAACCAAAAAATACTTTTGCACATTTTCAATACAAAAATGAAACATCTCCTTCAAAAAACATTTGGGATCTCAATGTTGATAGTACTAACTATGAAGTAAAATGGAAAATATTTAAACAATCAGTGCCATGCAAAAATGGTGCGGTGCCTTGACGAGAAATACTACATAGTAATCAACAAAAACGTAATCCACCTATGTTCTGTAAATTGCGAAACACTGGAAAAATTATGGTGTCAACGACAAAAATTGTCACCGTAAAATGGGGTAATTCGGACACCTGGTCACTTTTTATCTTTAATCGACTAATGAAAATTGTTAGATGCTTCTAGTGAGACCGAAATGCATTTTTTTAGTTAGATATACATTGATCAACTGAAATTTATCAATAGACGCGAAAAAATTTTTTCAGTGTATTCACAGCTACATTATATTTGAAATTCAAAAAAGTCGAAAAAAAACTAATTTTACTATTTTTCATCAGGTTTGATCTACCACAAAGCTTTGTTGTAGGTTGAAATGGGCTGGCTTGCGGAAGTACCATTAGAAACCCTTACTAATTCAGTCACTCGTTTGTAGCAGGTCAGTTGTTGTACCCAAATACAGACGACGCGAATTCTTGGAATTTCTTGCGCCGGTGGGTGCAAGGCTAATTGATGCTGATCAATCTGCTGAGACGGCATTTCTCACTGTCTATTGTTATCGCACGCGAGTATGTTGATGAATCACGCGCAAACTTGTTCAGCGATCAAGGATTCAATGTATGACTCACGTGACCAAGTGATAAAGACGACACATGCGCAATCTGTTCAGTCGCCTTTATGAAGTCCAGTGGACCGGACTGGATCCAATGTGTTACTTGTGCCGAGTGGTTCTGCGGCAATTGCAACGGTGGAAGCGTTGATCCCTTTTTCGAGTGTGCCCAGTGTACATAGACTCATTTTAACTTCAGTTTGCAACATTTGCACTTGATTTAGATCGTTTCTGTTCAGTTTGAAATACAAAACTTGTTGATGTCCGAATTACCTCATTTTTTCTTTTTTTAAGTACCCCTCGTAGAAATTATCCAGACCAATTTCTACAAGGCTTGAGGTTACCGGGTCATTACATATTGTAAATAACGCCCCATTTGCGGTTCCTGTAGGATTATAGGATCATGGCATCATTACAAATGACAAAATATTTTAAAAAACCCGCAAAAAGGTGTCCGAATTACCCCATTTTACGGCATCCTATTAGAAAACGTTTGTAAAATTTCTAAATTTACTTGATTTGATGTTCCCAACAGCATTATTATCGTTCAGTGTGTTTCAGAATTCTTGCATTATTCCTTTTAGTCCAGCTATACCAGGCTTCCTTGTGTGCAGCTGAAAACATAATTTTCAATGAACCTGTACGATGCAGCAGCATAAAATGACAACAACAGCTGATTATATTGACTGAAATAGATAGAATGATAGCAAAGTATCACTATCAATTTTGGTGCCTTATTATTTGTGGTGCATTATATGCATTAAGGTAAGGATAGGGATTAGGATTTGCCAACCATGGATCTTCTTTCAACTTTACATTTAGCGATACATGTAAATCAAATGATCTGTAGCACTGTCAACATTGTTCATGCAATTTCTGACGGTTCCGTGGCGTCAGATTGAATTCCGTGCATGATTTATCGATTGTAAACATCGATTATTTAATCTTGTAACTCCACTAGCAGTGAGAGGGAAGATCACAGGCACACACGGGTTCTTGCAAGTAAGTTGTCATTGCGATATTTATCTTATTGAGAATTTGTCTGATGACTCCATGTCGTATAGACATCCTCAACAGATTTTATTTTATGTTGTAATATCAACAAAAGAAAAATTTATTAGTTTCAAATATTCTTAGAATAATGTGTCAATTGCTTGAATTTCCTTGAGTGACAGACTTAACAAAAGGTATGGTATGAGACATGTACGAAATTTTCTCTTCTTTTAAATCAGGTAAAAGGATAGAGTTAGAGAAACGCAAAAAGCTGGAAAAATATTCTATCGAAAGGATGCGTTTAAAGACTTTCTTATGATTCAAGCATGGTATCATGGATCGCACACACTTGTTGTCGCAGTGTTTTTACGAAAATGCTTTTACTGTGCAGACGAGTTACCGAAAAAGGTAGTGTAGAAGTAAAGAACAATAGTTTAAAATGTAATTTATTTCAATACATTACATATTTGAATACAAAGGCATTACAACATACGTTAAAGTATAAGAGCACCTTGTAGACTACCGTAATTATCATCATCTTTTTCAAATTTTCTTGTGATTCTAATAAATTATGCATTAGTTGATATAAAGCCAATGGACTCTTGCAACATCTATTAACGGATGTCCTGTTTTGCAGGGTCTTTCAGGATTTTTCAAAATTCAATCAGATGTAGGAATGTAAATAAAGAATATATCCGAAAGCCCTTCCGTGACTTTTCATGAATTGCAATCCGCGCTCCCTTGGAATATCTATTGATGTGTGAGTGTTCATAGCACTTCATGATGATCAGCAGTTGGTCTGATAAATGAAACTGCACCATGTTGACGTTTCCTCTAACGAACTTGTTCACAGGAGTAGGAGGAAATGAGACAGTGCTGGGTGACAAATTCCAGCTGAAGCGGTTGATTTTGAAGATGACATGACCAGCAGTTAGACGACGAAGCTGACCGAATTGGTGTACATGTAGATAGAAGATACAATAAAGATTCTATCCCGGTGTTACCATAGCTGATGCTTGTAATACATATGATACAGGTGCTTATTCTGACACCTAGCTGTGAGAAAGAAGACGCGATCAGTGGAAAGGTTTTAGTGGAGTTATCACCATCAGGAATTGTGTGGACGCTTTCGAAAGAGACAGAATGCCGTCGTGCTCAAACCACACATATACACGTGGCAGACCAACAAAATTGGAAACCTGCAAATAGAAAAGGAGTAGGCCTAATCTACACATCTTTTGTTTCTTTTTGAAATAAAGAGCATATTTTCATTCAATGTTCCTGCTCGATGAAAGAGCAACACAAAGTCGATCACCATCCATGAGTACATACAATAGCATAGTAAGGATGTTGTGGACAAATACCTCCGAGACCCTAAAAACTGCAAGCCAAAAGGCAGACGATGTTCCGATGATAGGCCTATACAAAATGCACATATGAACATCGTTCAAATGCAATGGGCGTAATCATTATGACTGAATTCAGCTTACTCTTGATGATGACATAGCCTCCAGATGTATATAGGCGTACATGTATAGACCAAAGTTTGTCAGCAATTCTAGTCCAGCATTCTATCAGCTCTAATATGATGCAGTTATAATGCTCTCATTGTATATTGAGGAGATGTTGCTTCGTTTTTCTCTCTAGCAAATTGTGATCATATTCTAGGAGCAGAGTAGGTACATAGCATAACATGAGGTGCACACGTTAATACAAACATAGAAATAGTCTGCAGAATTGTGTGATTGTTCTTCCCACGCATCCATCTTTTTTTCGTCGTACATGTCCAAAACATCGTAAGGTCCTTCACAGCGGACGCGGCGCGGCAGAATTTTCGTTCAGAACCTTAGTAAACATATGGGTTCACACAGAGATGCTCCGGAGTGAACAGCCCATAGGTTTATTTCGGTTTATTAAGGTTCTGAACGAAAATTCTGGACACGTAAGGACACGCCGCGCCGCGTCCGGTGTGAATGGACCTGTAGATGGCTTTCCCTGAGTTTGTCCTGTAGCCTGTGTAGCTGGAGCTTCCTTCTGACTTTCTTATTCCTGATTTTGTTCAGAGCAGGAGGCGGAGTCGGAGCTTTTGTATGTGGAGTTTGAAGTTTTGCATGTAGTTGAATTCAGTCACTTTGCGAGAAAAAAAAATATTTGGCAGTGTAGCCTAAACGTATCCACGTCAACGTTGCAAATAATCTTCGTAGACCTCCCAAAATCTACTGGCCTTCATGTCCTCTCAATACATAACCTACTGATAATCATTTATCTGGACTTCAAAGAAGATCGCGGACTTTCTAAAGAGTGTGCTTCAGACCGAAAACGCAAAGAAGCTCTTAGCGAACAATATACACATGTGTCTCGCCTAAAATTTAATGCACATATTATTGAAGGAAATTATTGGTTATATCAAATCTTCCTTAGAAATACATGGTTAATTTATAAACGCCTCATTTTCAATAAAATACTTCTGAAGAAGTTTTTTTTTATATAAAAAGAATTTTGGTCCAATTTGGAAATATTCATTTGCTTTACCTGATTGATGAATATTGGAAGCGTGAAAACTTAGTGGTTGAATCATCTCGTCCGACTGGCAGCACGAGTTTCTGCTAGGAACGGGGCTGAAAATTGGAATTTCGGAGAGCGCAGTGCACCCTATCCATGCCTGCTACGAATCTGCGCGTTTGCCAAGTTTCATACACGTAAAAATACGCATGTTAATCTAACTAGATGCGGATTGAAGTTTTTGAAAACCATTTCATTGTGGCCGATGTGGCTGACCCTTAAAATAGAGGAAATTATCATGGCTCCCTGTGGCTCATGCCTCACAATAATGATCTTTAGTGGGAAGTGCCAGCTAAGTAATTAGTCATAATTTTTAGCATGGAATATCTTGTGATCTTTTTCTATCCTGCACGCACTTATTCCTTAGATTGGTGATGTATACGAAAATGTATTTAAAGACAGCAAGCTTCAGCTAAAATTTAATCAAGATGTTGTGTTTGACGACAAAGATGGCGATTTGGTAAATCTAATGTGTTTAACTTCCAAAACAAAGCCACATGAGCTGTATGACCTAGAGATGCTTCCACAATTACCGAAGTACCTCTCACATAATCACAGAAAATGGTGAACAGACGCGTTGAAAGCATCGAGATCAATATGTCAGAAATGAACGTGTGTGAAGTTAGCACCGCCACTCAGCACCGCCATCTTGAAAATGGAATGTGCCAGTCAAACCAACGATCAGAATCGATCTAGATGGAGTGTGCCAGCATGTGCCACTCACTATTTTGAAAGAATTCCCCCTAGTTTAGGAGAAATCGCTAGTTGAAAGTTCGACATGGCGGTGATGTGAAGTTAGCACCGCCACTAAAATGTTTTTTCCAAAATACACAATCAAAACATACGAAACACGCACAACAGATAGAAGACCATCAAAAACATTGTGCCAGCAAGTTTCAGCACCTAAATCCCCGTACTTGCTGAGAAATTAGTCCCCGAAACCACAAAATGGCGGTGATGTGAAGTTAGCACCGCCACTGAAGTCTTTTTTTAACATACGCAATTAAAACACGCGAGACAACTACAACTGAGAGATGACCATCAAAAACATTGTGCCAGCAAGTTTCTTCTCCTAAGACGCCGTACTTGCGGAGAAATTAGCCCCCGAAAGCTAAATGCGCTGGCGGTGATGTGAAGTTGGCACCGCCATCTTGAAAATGGAATGTGCCAGTCAAACCAACGATCAGAATCGATCTAGATGGAGTGTGCCAGCATGTGCCACTCACTATTTTGAAAGAATTCCCCCTAGTTTAGGAGAAATCGCTGGTTGAAAGTTCGACATGGCGGTGATGTGAAGTTAGCACCGCCACTAAAATGTTTTTTCCAAAATACACAATCAAAACATACGAAACACGCACAACAGATAGAAGACCATCAAAAACATTGTGCCAGCAAGTTTCAGCACCTAAATCCCCGTACTTGCTGAGAAATTAGTCCCCGAAACCACAAAATGGCGGTGATGTGAAGTTAGCACCGCCACTGAAGTCTTTTTTTAAAATACGGAATTAAAACACGCGAGACAACTACAACTGAGAGATGACCATCAAAAACATTGTGCCAGCAAGTTTCTTCTCCTAAGACGCCGTACTTGCGGAGAAATTAGCCCCCGAAAGCTAAATGCGCTGGCGGTGATGTGAAGTTGGCACCGCCATCTTGAAAATGGAATGTGCCAGTCAAACCAACGATCAGAATCGATCTAGATGGAGTGTGCCAGCATGTGCCACTCACTATTTTGAAAGAATTCCCCCTAGTTTAGGAGAAATCGCTAGTTGAAAGTTCGACATGGCGGTGATGTGAAGTTAGCACCGCCACTAAAATGTTTTTTCCAAAATACACAATCAAAACATACGAAACACGCACAACAGATAGAAGACCATCAAAAACATTGTGCCAGCAAGTTTCAGCACCTAAATCCCCGTACTTGCTGAGAAATTAGTCCCCGAAACCACAAAATGGCGGTGATGTGAAGTTAGCACCGCCACTGAAGTCTTTTTTTAACATACGCAATTAAAACACGCGAGACAACTACAACTGAGAGATGACCATCAAAAACATTGTGCCAGCAAGTTTCTTCTCCTAAGACGCCGTACTTGCGGAGAAATTAGCCCCCGAAAGCTAAATGCGCTGGCGGTGATGTGAAGTTGGCACCGCCATCTTGAAAATGGAATGTGCCAGTCAAACCAACGATCAGAATCGATCTAGATGGAGTGTGCCAGCATGTGCCACTCACTATTTTGAAAGAATTCCCCCTAGTTTAGGAGAAATCGCTGGTTGAAAGTTCGACATGGCGGTGATGTGAAGTTAGCACCGCCACTAAAATGTTTTTTCCAAAATACACAATCAAAACATACGAAACACGCACAACAGATAGAAGACCATCAAAAACATTGTGCCAGCAAGTTTCAGCACCTAAATCCCCGTACTTGCTGAGAAATTAGTCCCCGAAACCACAAAATGGCGGTGATGTGAAGTTAGCACCGCCACTGAAGTCTTTTTTTAAAATACGGAATTAAAACACGCGAGACAACTACAACTGAGAGATGACCATCAAAAACATTGTGCCAGCAAGTTTCTTCTCCTAAGACGCCGTACTTGCGGAGAAATTAGCCCCCGAAAGCTAAATGCGCTGGCGGTGATGTGAAGTTGGCACCGCCATCTTGAAAATGGAATGTGCCAGTCAAACCAACGATCAGAATCGATCTAGATGGAGTGTGCCAGCATGTGCCACTCACTATTTTGAAAGAATTCCCCCTAGTTTAGGAGAAATCGCTAGTTGAAAGTTCGACATGGCGGTGATGTGAAGTTAGCACCGCCACTAAAATGTTTTTTCCAAAATACACAATCAAAACATACGAAGCACGCACAACAGATAGAAGACCATCAAAAACATTGTGCCAGCAAGTTTCAGCACCTAAATCCCCGTACTTGCTGAGAAATTAGTCCCCGAAACCACAAAATGGCGGTGATGTGAAGTTAGCACCGCCACTGAAGTCTTTTTTCAAAATACGCAATTAAAACACGCGAGACAACTACAACTGAGAGATGACCATCAATAACATTGGTCCAGCAAGTTTCTTCTCCTAAGACGCCGTACTTGCGGAGAAATTAGCCCCCGAAAGCTAAATGCGCTGGCGGTGATGTGAAGTTGGCACCGCCATCTTGAAAATGGAATGTGCCAGTCAAACCAACGATCAGAATCGATCTAGATGGAGTGTGCTAGCATGTGCCACTCACTATTTTGAAAGAATTCCCCCTAGTTTAGGAGAAATCGCTGGTTGAAAGTTCGACATGGCGGTGATGTGAAGTTAGCATCGCCACTAAAATTTTTTTTCCAAAATACACAATCAAAACATACGAAACACGCACAACAGATAGAAGACAATCAAAAACATTGTGCCAGCAGGTTTCAGCACCTAAATCCCCGTACTTGCTGAGAAATTAGTCCCCAAAACCACAAAATGGCAGTGATGTGAAGTTAGCACCGCCATCTTGAAAAATGCAGGTGCCAGTCAAACCAACGATCAGAATCGATCTAGATGGATTGCGCCAGCATGTGCCACTCGTTAATTTCACGAAAATCCAACCACAGTCGGTGGAAAGCCAACCCGAAAGCTCAATGGCGGTGATGTGAAGTTGGCACCGCCACTGAATGTTTTTTCCGAAATTGGAACCACTCAATGGAGGTATTGTAAAATTTTCCACTTCAACATTAAACCGTTTGCTTACTGGCTATACAGATATCAATGCAAATACGAATATCTCGACAGGTGAATACCGTCATGTGCCTGAACTGTTAACAGAAAGCTGAAGCTATTACTTTGTTCAAAACTCTGTAAGACAGTGAAGGCATTTGACGAGTATATGCAATGGCAAAACTAGGAAGACTTACTTTCTTATTAAAGGCCATTGATGAATAGCATGCGATTCGTTTATGTTTCCCCGCATGAAGGAGGAGAGTTCGCGACTTACAACGGCAAAACTATTGGTAATGGTTTGAATTTTTCATTTGACCAACGACGTCCCATGATTGGTCAGTTTTCGGTCACCATATGATCAATATATCGATAAACATTTTCATTTGTTTGCCGTGGAAAATATATTCACGGCATGCGATTAATTACAGCCTGTACAACCTAAAACAAGAATGATTAAATAAATGTGTTTAACACACACACACCTGTGGAATTTTAAAAATTCCCGCAATTTTGTGCGGATCGAGAGAAAAGATAAAAATTTTCCAGACAATTAATTGGGTTTAAAAACCAGCCTCAATTTTATGAGAATCTGTTTCCACTGTAGGTTAGAACCTACTCTATAGTTTGAACGATGTAGTTTGATAATTCCTTTCCAAAAAGATTGCGCACTTTGGAAAGCATAGAGTAACTATATTAGGATATCCCATATATCCCTACTCTATGTTTGAAAGCACCACAAACTCAATTGAGCATCATGCTTCTTCGATGAAGCAGTCTGACAACGCTGGAAATATGCCCTTCGATCTCCTAATGTTATTGCTTCAATTATTCATCAAGATCATCAAATGTGATAAAGATGTACGCACATCATGACGCTAATAATGATGATTGTAGATATTGCCAACATTGTTTTCTATCAATGTTTCAATTGACTTCAAGAATTTCTGATTCACTGGATGTGCAAGCATACTCAAAATTGAAGGGATATTGAGACTCATCTACTTCATATGATCTAACTAGAAGTCACAATATCTAATCTATTCGTAGAGTATTTTCATTATTTCATAAACACATCTATTTAATCATTCTTGTTTTAAGTTGTACAGGCTGTAATTAATCGCATGCCGTGAATATATTTTCCACGGCAAACAAATGAAAATGTTTATCGATATATTGATCATATGGTGACCGAAAACTGACCAATCATGGGACGTCGTTGGTCAAATGAAAAATTCAAACCATTACCAATAGTTTTGCCGTTGTAAGTCGCGAACTCTCCTCCTTCATGCGGGGAAACATAAACGAATCGCATGCTATTCATCAATGGCCTTTAATAAGAAAGTAAGTCTTCCTAGTTTTGCCATTGCATATACTCGTCAAATGCCTTCACTGTCTTACAGAGTTTTGAACAAAGTAATAGCTTCAGCTTTCTGTTAACAGTTCAGGCACATGACGGTATTCACCTGTCGAGATATTCGTATTTGCATTGATATCTGTATAGCCAGTAAGCAAACGGTTTAATGTTGAAGTGGAAAATTTTACAATACCTCCATTGAGTGGTTCCAATTTCGGAAAAAACATTCAGTGGCGGTGCCAACTTCACATCACCGCCATTGAGCTTTCGGGTTGGCTTTCCACCGACTGTGGTTGGATTTTCGTGAAATTAACGAGTGGCACATGCTGGCGCAATCCATCTAGATCGATTCTGATCGTTGGTTTGACTGGCACCTGCATTTTTCAAGATGGCGGTGCTAACTTCACATCACTGCCATTTTGTGGTTTCGGGGACTAATTTCTCAGCAAGTACGGGGATTTAGGTGCTGAAACTTGCTGGCACAATGTTTTTGATGGTCTTCTATCTGTTGTGCGTACGTTTTTCGTATGTTTTGATTGTGTATTTTGGAAAAAAATTTTAGTGGCGGTGCTAACTTCACATCACCGCCATTTTGTGGTTTCGGGGACTAATTTCTCAGCAAGTACGGGGATTTAGGTGCTGAAACTTGCTGGCACAATGTTTTTGATGGTCTTCTATCTGTTGTGCGTGTTTCGTATGTTTTGATTGTGTATTTTGGAAAAAAAAATTTTAGTGGCGGTGCTAACTTCACATCACCGCCATGTCGAACTTTCAACCAGCGATTTCTCCTAAACTAGGGGGAATTCTTTCAAAATAGTGAGTGGCACATGCTAGCACGCTCCATCTAGATCGATTCTGATCGTTGGTTTGACTGGCACCTGCATTTTTCAAGATGGCGGTGCTAACTTCACATCACTGCTATTTTGTGGTTTCGGGGACTAATTTCTCAGCAAGTACGGGGATTTAGGTGCTGAAACTTGCTGGCACAATGTTATTGATGGTCTTCTATCTGTTGTGCGTGTTTCGTATGTTTTGATTGTGTATTTTGGAAAAAACATTTTAGTGGCGGTGCCAACTTCACATCACCGCCAGCGCATTTAGCTTTCGGGGGCTAATTTCTCCGCAAGTACGGCGTCTTAGGAGAAGAAACTTGCTGGCACAATGTTTTTGATGGTCATCTCTCAGTTGTAGTTGTCTCGCGTGTTTTAATTGCGTATTTTAAAAAAAGACTTCAGTGGCGGTGCTAACTTCACATCACCGCCATTTTGTGGTTTCGGGGACTAATTTCTCAGCAAGTACGGGGATTTAGGTGCTGAAACTGGCTGGCACAATGTTTTTGATGGTCTTCTATCTGTTGTGCGTGTTTCGTATGTTTTGATTGTGTATTTTGAAAAAAAAAAATTTTAGTGGCGGTGCTAACTTCACATCACCGCCATTTTGTGGTTTCGGGGACTAATTTCTCAGCAAGTACGGGGATTTAGGTGCTGAAACTTGCTGGCACAATGTTTTTGATTGTCTTCTATCTGTTGTGCGTGTTTCGTATGTTTTGATTGTGTATTTTGGAAAAAAAATTTTAGTGGCGGTGCTAACTTCACATCACCGCCATGTCGAACTTTCAACCAGCGATTTCTCCTAAACTAGGGGGAATTCTTTCAAAATAGTGAGTGGCACATGCTAGCACACTCCATCTAGATCGATTCTGATCAATGGTTTGACTGGCACATTCCATTTTCAAGATGGCGGTGCCAACTTCACATCACCGCCAGCGCATTTAGCTTTCGGGGGCTAATTTCTCCGCAAGTACGGCGTCTTAGGAGAAGAAACTTGCTGGCACAATGTTTTTGATGGTCATCTCTCAGTTGTAGTTGTCTCGCGTGTTTTAATTGCGTATTTTAAAAAAAGACTTCAGTGGCGATGCTAACTTCACATCACCGTCATTTTGTGGTTTCGGGGACTAATTTCTCAGCAAGTACGGGGATTTAGGTGCTGAAACCTGCTGGCACAGTGTTTTTGATGGTCTTCTATCTGTTGTGCGTGTTTCGTATGTTTTGATTGTGTATTTTGGAAAAAAATTTTAGTGGCGGTGCTAACTTCACATCACCGCCATTTTGTGGTTTCGGGGACTAATTTCTCAGCAAGTACGGGGATTTAGGTGCTGAAACCTGCTGGCACAATGTTTTTGATGGTCTTCTATCTGTTGTGCGTGTTTCGTATGTTTTGATTGTGTATTTTGGAAAAAAAAATTTTAGTGGCGGTGCTAACTTCACATCACCGCCATGTCGAACTTTCAACCAGCGATTTCTCCTAAACTAGGGGGAATTCTTTCAAAATAGTGAGTGGCACATGCTGGCACACTCCATCTAGATCGATTCTGATCGTTGGTTTGACTGGCACATTCCATTTTCAAGATGGCGGTGACAAAACTTCACATCACCGCCAGCGCATTTAGCTTTCGGGGGCTAATTTCTCCGCAAGTACGGCGTCTTAGGAGAAGAAACTTGCTGGCACAATGTTTTTGATGGTCATCTCTCAGTTGTAGTTGTCTCTCGTGTTTTAATTGCGTATTTTAAAAAAAGACTTCAGTGGCGGTGCTAACTTCACATCACCGCCATTTTGTGGTTTCGGGGACTAATTTCTCAGCAAGTACGGGGATTTAGGTGCTGAAACTTGCTGGCACAATGTTTTTGATGGTCTTCTATCTGTTGTGCGTGTTTCGTATGTTTTGATTGTGTATTTTGGAAAAAACATTTTAGTGGCGGTGCTAACTTCACATCACCGCCATGTCGAACTTTCAACCAGCGATTTCTCCTAAACTAGGGGGAATTCTTTCAAAATAGTGAGTGGCACATGCTAGCACACTCCATCTAGATCGATTCTGATCAATGGTTTGACTGGCACATTCCATTTTCAAGATGGCGGTGCTGAGTGGCGGTGCTAACTTCACACACGTCAGAAACGTAGCTTACCTTATCTAAGCATGATAAAGATATACACGAACTAAAGCAGGGTCTTTCGTCGTTAGCATCTGAGCTTCCTTATTCTCTTTTTGAAGAAATTGATGATCGAATGTTCAAAATCAATAACGTCATTATCTCAGGTGTTGAAGAGATTGACGGTTCTCTCACTGATCGAGAAAAGCATGATCGTTCAAGTGTTTTAAAAATAGCGAAAGAAGTTTATTTGGATTTTGATGATGGCGCAATCGTAAAGGTTCAGCGTATAGGACGCATTAGACCAAATATCTCGCGGTTACTACGTCTCACTTTTTCTGATCAAAGGCACAAAGATATGCTCCTGCGGAACGCGAAGAAACTTAAAAATTCAAGAACATTCAAGAACGTTTACGTTAATCCCGACAGAACTAAGCAACAAATGCTGCAATATAAGATTCTTCGTAATGAACTTTTTGAGAGAAAGGAAAAGGGTAAGGATGTATTGATATATAAAAACCGAGTTGTGTTGCGCAGTGAAATCTCCCAGAAAAATTTTCTGTGAGCGATTTTATGAATAAGCCTCAAAAGGAATTCCCGACTGTCATTCTTTTGAATGCAAGATCCATTCTCCCAAAACTAGATGAATTAACACTACTTGTATCAACAACAAACCCAGGCTTTGTGTTTGTAACTTAATCGTGGCTCAAACCGGACATTTGTGATGAAATGTTGAATTTACGTGGGTTTTCTATTTATCGACATGACAGAATTGGCCGTGTTGGAGGTGGTGTTTGCCTTTTCGTCAGCAATATTTTCCGGTGTGCGTCTATTAAAAACTATGATAGTCCCAGCACTACTGAATTTCTATCGTTGAGAATTCCAGAGTTGAACATTTTTCTAGCTTGCATCTACATTCCTCCTAATTTGCGTGCAAATGAGTTATCAGAAATTTCTGACTTCCTTGTGGAAACCTTAGACACTGAGCTACTTTTGTATCCTGATTCTAATTTGATGATTTGCGGTGACTTTAATAATTTTGACAGTTCTGTTTTCGTTGAAAATTTTTCCTTGTATAACTGTGTAAGATCTCCTACCCGCAACAGTTCCATTTTAGATCAGATTTGGATTAATGTGAACTTAACTGATTCCTACACTGATGACGCTTCTGTTGCACCACCCATAAGCTCTTGTGACCATAATACCGTGATTTTGCCTGGAAAGGGTTGCAATTACATAAGTCAAAGTATTGTAATAGTTCGGGATTCTCGCCAATCTCATATTAATCGGTTTTTGTTTGCACTTTCAAATATTGACTTCTCATGTGTCTCCAATTGTAATTGTGTTGATCAGATGTGCGATGTATTTTATACACTACTGTATAACGCATTATCAACTATTCCTTTTTCATATGTCATAACTTCAAATACGGACAAGCCCTGGATGACGCCAGTCCTTAAGTCTTTGATCAACCAAAGGTGGACAGCATATAGAGCGAGGCGTTGGGAGCTCTATAACCATTTAAAGGCTAAAGTTCGTGAAGAAATTGTTAAGGCGAAGAATGTTTGGGTTCAACGCAGTATTGATTCCAATAAAAATACCGTATTTACTCTAATAGAACCCGGACCTCTAATAGAACCCGGGTCTCCAATAGAACCCGGGTCAGAGCAATCTGAATTAATAGAACCCGGGTCTCCAATAGAACCCGGGTCAGAGCAATCTGAATTAATAGAACCCGGGCCTCTAAGAGAACCCGAGGTCTCTGATAGAACCCGGGTGAGACTCAGTAGCATCTTATTGACCTTGTAGGTGAACCAAAAAGTATTTTTTCAGTAACAAAATTCATTTGACGGGAGATAAGTAAAGGAAACAAGAGAAGATTGGATGGTAGCGAAGATGACCTCATCGAATGCTTCAAGGCAGGGCATCCATGCCATGATGCCCTCTCGCGTTTGCGCGAAGTGGAAGTTGACCTTGACATCGATGAAGAACACGAAGAAGAGGACGAGCTGATGATTACAGATGAAGACGAATGACTCGAGTTGCTTTTCAGTATACCGGTAGATATAAAGACTTTTATATAGAGACCAATATAGAGATTTTTCCAACTGGTAACCGTTCTTCCTTTGCACAGCGAGTGGGTCTTTGATTTTTTTGTGACTAAATTACAATTACCGGGTTAGCTTATGGATCGTTCATAATCCTCTCCACATCCGCCACTCAATATGCCATGAGCATGGTGAATGTAAAAAGACTTCGACTACGGTATACTGAGCAGTAACAGCAAAAACTGTCATGCAATAGGCCCGCATTTTTATGTAGGTTCAACGAATTCTATGGTTGATACCATATTTTTAATTTTTTAGTGATCATTTTTCAATGCAATTAAATAGAACCCGAGCCTCTAATAGAGCCCTGGTCAGAGCGATCTGAATTAATAGAGCCCCCCGGGTTCTATTAGAGTAAATACGGTATTTGGAATGTTGTCAACGAAGTTCGGGGAAAGAGCACGACCAGCAATTTTGATAAATTGATCAATGAGTTCGGTGGAAATAAGAATTTCCTATCTTGCTTACAAGCTGAGCTAAACAAAAATTTCAATCATGATGTTGGACAGCATTATGAATCTCATCTCAATTATGAGCCTTGGGTTGTTGATTTTGATTTATTGGATGTTCTCAAAGCTCTAAAACATCTGAAAGTCAACAAATCTTCGTGTTCTGATGGAATCCCGAATCGTCTGCTGCGAGAGGGTGCTGAATTCATTGCCGTCCCATTATATCATATTTTTAAGTGTTCGGTTGCTACCTGTATATTTCCTATTTGTTGGAAGATGGCTAAAAACATCCCAGTTCCGAAGACTCGCAATCCATCCTTAAAAGACTTCAGACCAATTTCCCTAACGTCTACGATCAGCAAAATTTTTGAATCATTCATCGTCAAATCTATGTATGATTCATTATTTCAACTTTACAGTCCTTATCAATATGCATTCAGAAAACATGGATCGACAGAGAGTGCTCTGGTGCGAATACATGATGCAATAACAAGGTACCTCAATGCCCCAGAAGTGGATTGCGTTCGGATGATTCAATAAAATAATAATAAATCAATAAAATAAAATAAATTCAATAAAATAATTCAATAAATTTACTTAATTACTGTTTGTATATTTGTTACAATTAGAGTAGAAGCATAATTTGCGTGTATACTCATGTGCCTACATGCAACACGCCGTATAATAGGCCGACTAGTATACAAGCACTACTATTCGTGAAACTTATTGATTCTGGTATCTGCCGTCAATTGGCAATGCGACATTTTCGTGAAATGTCCTTTTTGTTCTAGATGTATATGAGTAATATCGTGTACATTCGCCTTTATATTCTGTGATCTGGAAAACCGATCCAGAAACGAACCGAGATATATAATAAATCTGCTGATGTTTTAAATACGCATATGTACAAAGTATGCGACATGCGATCATGCGATTATATCATGTGGACGGCGTCACCACTCATTTATTGAAACCAGACTGGTATGAATAAACCTTACTCAAGCTTATTGAATTGATATGTAGTCATTCAAAGTCGCAGCTTATATCGAGCGGTCATTATTAATCACTGTGTTTTCTTTCAGTAATTTATTTTCAAGTCAAATTCAGCTTCCATTTCTTTATTTGAGATAATAGCTGTACTCATGGTCCCTAACACATTTTGTTTTCTTCTGTACAGGAATGATGTCCTTACGGCATCGGAAATCTGAACATGACTCGGACACAAGTGTTGATGCACATCCTGTTGCTGGGGTAAGTTCATATGAAAATATTTCTGCAAATGTTATTAAATTGAGAAGAATTGCATTAATACGCGCCTTTTCACATGTATTTCAGAGAACGCGTGATTGATTTAAGATAAGAAAATTGTAAATCAGTATTCGTACAGTGAATTTCAGTTTCATCAAATGTATTTTAGATATTTAAAAATAAATTTCAGAATTTATGGAAATGCGGAAGATGGTTTTTAGAATTGTGATTTGATTTTCAGATATCACAAAATGAATTTCCGAAATCACAATTGACTTTTAGAATCGTTAATTGAATTTTGAATTCGAGGATTACATTCAGTTTCAAGGTAATGATTTATTCAAAAACTAGACGGAATAGCACCTTTGACCAAATCCTAAGTAGCAAAGACACTGATGTATTCACTGAAATATCTGCTCCCTTTCGGAAAATGAGATCACTCTGCTGATTTTATGGAATCCAATATCAGTAATCCGCCGACGAAACAAGAATTCGCAACTTAAGTACCTCATTTAGAATATCATTTTGTGATCAGGACAGTCCGTTCGCTCATCTGTAACAATAACATCGGTTGTCATGATGCTTTCATTTTCTCTAAGAGCAATTCGAGAAAGCTAGCGGATGACGAGGAATATCACACTTCTGCCTACTCTGGAAGATGTCTGCCTAAAAGTGCAATCAAAATCCTAAAAATGACAAATCTCATTTTGTGTGATTGAATGAATCTTAGATTATTACCTTATCAAGTGTACCAATCTCGGATGCACACGGATCTGCACAAACATATGGGATTATACGATGTTTGACCCTTCGTAACTTGCAAGACGACTGGAAGTATAGCTTAAAAATGGTCGTTTTACTGATGTTGGGTGACAATCTACAGATTAAAAATAACAAGAAGCTCTTGCGCGAATTTAGGAAGAAAACGTCAGTAGCTGTCGCCATACTAGTCCAAAGTGCGCTTGAGTTTCAAACTTATCCGATCTTCGCCTTATGTCTATCACACCAGTACTTTCGGAAGTTATGGAGAAGTATAATGGAAAGCATAATTATATACTTCAATATATTTCCAAAAAAAATGATGACACAAAACTTGCTTATATTCCTAGACTGAATATGAATTTTTCATGACTATATATAGACATGTCTGGAGAAGGAAAATTGCATTTAATTAATTTTCTTATCACATACTTATACAGAAATGTCAAATTCACAATGAGTAATTAATATTTGACACTGAATTTTACATAAGTAGGCTATGCATATCGATGTCAAATGACACAGTCAAGAAAAAGATGCACTTAAGTATACAATTTTGAATGATTATACTACAATCAAGTTATTGCATGTAATTTAGGTGTTATTTGAGATATTTTAAGTAACTAGTACTTTCAAAGGCGTTCAGATCTGTGCTACTTAAGCAATGAAAACCTACAGCAGGGTGTTCGCGATCTTCTATCGGATTTTATAAGTCACAATTATGCAATGTTACATTGTTAAGGGTTTTTACAATGCTAAAGGAACCAAAAGTCGAAGTCTACTGGACACTTTTACTTCAAAAACAATAAAACTAGTTCCATATGACCTGCATCACAGGGTATGCAAAGCTCAAGCTGCATGACAAAGTGTTTTCAGGCACGACAATTAATCAATAATCTGTGTTTATGTTGTCCAATAAATAATGTCAGTCCTGCTCTTAATTCATGCATATGTTTTGGAGACAGTGTTTACTAGATATCATTTCGCATCTGACTCTGCATACCCAGAAGTCCAGCAGTGGCATTTCTAGGCTTTTTGGAAAACAGAGAGTACGCTTATTCGGACAACCCGGCAATCATTCAATTTTGAAATCATTCTTTTCAAGAGTCCTAAGTGGTTGTTTCTATCCCATCCTGTCGATAAATCCGTGTTCGATTTCGTAGCTGGCCATGACTGGGAGTACTTTGTTCAACAAAATGCCCATGTACCGTTGTGACATTGACTGCTTCTTCCAATACTTCCAATCACAAGGTGAGATGAGACCACAGAACAACAAATTATAAAGGTGAGCGCTTCAGCTTCGCGTCAATCAAGTGAGGTCGACATTCCCATTGAGATAGTATGTTGTTTCATCAGCAGAACTGATATTAAAGATGAAATATAGTATCCTGTATGTGACACCTTCAATCATCAAAAGATAAAATTGAAGTCGATTAGGAAAAACTTCGGGTTTCAAAGAGCTTCCTGTAAAGCTGTATGCTTCAAATGTTTGATAGCCCTTCCTTGAGTACATTGCTTTCGGCAAACAGAGAAAATCCGCTTCTGGTTCAATCAACCCTTCTTTGCAAAGTGATGGAATCATTTTTGAAATCTACAATAATATTTGCCCTTGTTGAATGAAAGTCTTGTGATCATCGACACATTTTCTCGGAGCTTCGGAAGGAGTTTCCATAATCAGCTTTTACAAATAATCAATGTTCTTGGTAAAAAAACTTTCTGCCGATGTCGAAATTCTCTTCCTTCTCACGATCATGTTTTCACAAAAGTGGCAACTGAAATAATCTCAGTTACCTCTAGGAAGAGACCAGATAGTAAAAGTTAGAAAAGCATGGTTAGAAAAAGCAAGTTAGAAAAACGTTCAGCAAAGCAATCAATGCGATCCATTCCACATGATTGATTTTCGCATGTCTGATGAAATAAAACTCAGACTTATTCAATGATAACGCATCCTGTCGTCGAATGTAACTTTCATACAGTTCATTCATACAACAACTTTGTTCAATACGCAGCACTATTCATTGTAAAATTACTGACAAAAATTCGCAAGAGGATCGCGAACACCCTGTACATAACTCAAATAAAAGTTGAAATAAAGCACTAAATTAATAAATCATGATTGTATACTAGTTGTGCATCTTCAGACTACATGTACATTATGCTTTACTACAAACAGTAACACTCTAAGAGCGGGTGGAGATTAATAATTCAAAAGTGTTCGCAAATTTAGATCTAAAACTGTGTTACTGAAGAGAAGCAGAATATTTGGAAAGTAATCTTTTGCGCGTAGAACACACAGAAGAACACAAATCAAGTAAACTGCTGCAAGTTGTAATGAGATAAGAGAGAAAATTATCAATCATCAGCTAGAATCATCGCCATTGTAGGTGGCATTATTTTTTAGGTATCCAGTAGGCAGTGGCGAGCCTGCATCGAATCAGATTTGGGGGTTGAATCCGAGGAGAAGGATATGATTCGGAACGAATACGATTCGACAATATATTTTCAAAATCCGATCCTATATTCCTATAATCCGACTAATTCGAAATAAATTTTGCGTGATAAACACAGGTTGCATCTCACATACTCTTATGTGTCCTGCCTCCGATTAATTGCTGATATTTTGCATGCTTGTAATTGAATGATTAGGGATCCCATTTTCGGTTTATTATTATTAAGCTTCACTTTCAACAACGCACATGGATGTACAAAAGGTAAGGCTATTTAATATTTTATGCTCTATCTTAGCAACAATGTAAAATACATATATCATGATTCTTCAAAAGAGGAATATATTAGTAGTATATAGTGTGACATCCGGCGCGACGCTTCGCTTCGCTTTGCTTCGCTTCGCTTGCGCCGGATGTCACACTTTTGCGGGGGTTTTCAAAATTTTCAAAAAAATCAAAATTTCAAAAATTTAGGTAGATTTCAAATTTCACGTGGCCGAAGGGCGAAAATTTAAGTTGTCTCAAAATATCACGTGGTCTAAGAATTTTGAAAATTTAGGCAGACGAAAATTTAAGTTGTCTCAAAATATCACGTAGTCTCAATATACCAGAAGATTGTATTCAAAATATTTATTCAAAATATTTATTCAAAATATTCATTTAAAAATGGAAGAAACAAAAGTGGATGAAACAAAAGTGGAAGGAACCTCAAGAATATATCCTTCGTTATCATATGAACGTAGTTCTACTTTAATGGACATTGAAAAGATTAACATTGAAAAAATGAATAAAGAAAAACACAAAGATAGAGTTAGGTATATGAAAGATAAGGAATCTCAATTATTATTAAGATTAGAGCATTATAAAAAATTAAGAAAGAGATGGTCTAATGCTTTAACAATTGTCATTTCATCTGGCGTTCTTACAATTCCAGTAGTTGCTACTGCTTTAACTCGATACAAAATGAAAACACATTTCCATCTTTGAAATATTTTATTCACATCACAGACAAGTACTATGTACAAGTAGCATGGTTTACAACGAATAAAATATGTTGACTAGAAAATGTATTATGCCATGATACAATTGTTTCTGTATGAGTAAAATAAGGGAAGGCTCATAGAACTATAAAACCAATGAGGACAAGTAGCATAGTTTACAACGAATAAAATATGTTGACTAGAAAATGTATTATGCCATGATACAATTGTTTCTGTATGAGTAAAATAAGGTAAGGCTCATAGAACTATAAAACCAATGAGGACAAGTAGCATAGTTTACAACGAATAAAATATGTTGACTAGAAAATGTATTATGCCATGATACAATTGTTTCTGTATGAGTAAAATAAGGTAAGGCTCATAGAACTATAAAACCAATGAGGACAAGTAGCATAGTTTACAACGAATAAAATATGTTGACTAGAAAATGTATTATGCCATGATACAATTGTTTCTGTATGAGTAAAATAAGGGAAGGGTCATAGTACTATAAAACCAATGAGGACAAGTAGCATGGTTTACAACGAATAAAATATGTTGACTAGAAAATGTATTATGCCATGATACAATTGTTTCTCGTAAATTCAAATAAGGGAAGGGTCATAGTACTATTATCTATTGGGAGTAGCTTACCGTTTCAATTGATTGAGTTTAAAATTTGATCAAGGGTTGGGCGGTGTCTCCCATGGCGAAGATACGAGTCAATAATAGCGAAGTTCCTTTTGAAAAATGATATAGATTCCGTCGAGTTCTTAATAAACGGAAATCGTAAATATAGTTTATAAAATTTTCTTAAAAAGATGCTATAGCCTCTCGAATAACCTAATTGTTTACAAACATGGCCACTTCCCCGGATTGCAGTCAAAGCTCTTCCTTTTAACAACGATAACTTCACAGTATTGTTCACCGAAATGTCTTCTTCTCTTCTTAAATGTGCTAAATAATTAGTTAGCTCTGATGCCAAGATGTCTCTTTGAATTTCTTCTTCAAAATTATCGTTTGAACTGATATTGATGGCGTTATCTTGCAATGTGTCTTCAAATCGATTTATCACTAAAAATTCTCTGAATGTTTTTGATGCGTGGATGTCTTCTTCTTCCCTTGGTTTAAGATATTTCTCCTGAAATTCTGTTAGCATCTCAATACACTTCTCCCGTTGATCTTCGTTCACAATAGTGTCTGAAATTTTTCTTTTCAAATCGGCAAAGGCGATGCTTGAACTTGCCATTTTCGTTAAAACGTAGTGAATTAATTATGATAAAAATAAAATTGTTGAAAGTCGCTGATGAAATTGACCAAAATAGATAAAGGTCACAGATGATTCGTAAGCAGACACACTCTCGTAGAACGCTCACAGAATGAATGCACGCAGTAATACGTGGAATAATTGCAGCAACTGTTCAAGTGAAAAGTCATGAGTTATGCGGGTCATAAAGAATTCTCTCATACTGAATAGCTTAAACTTGTAGCAGCTGTTCATGTTGAGAAATTTGGTAACAGATGTTGCTAATGTCTTAATACAGATAAAACAATCAATATCCTCTTAACAAGAGTTAATAAGAATAAAATGGAACAATGTAACGTTTTTAATTTAGATTAAATTAAATCATTTCAAAATCGAATAAGTAGTAAGGAAAGACATAATTAGAGAACAGTTTTAAATCAATACCCCCTCCCTTCTGACTAAGTAGTAAGGAAAGTCATCATTGTGGAACAGTTTTAAATCAATACCCCCTCCCTTCTGACTAAGTAGTAAGGAAAGACAACATTAGAGAACAGTTTTAAATCAATACCCCCTCCCTTCTGACTAAGTAGCAAGGAAAGTCATCATTGTGGAACAGTTTTAAATCAATACCCCCTCCCTTCTGACTAAGTAGTAAGGAAAGACAACATTAGAGAACAGTTTTAAATCAATACCCCCTCCCTTCTGACTAAGTAGTAAGGAAAGACATCATTAGAGAACAGTTTTAAATCAATACCCCCTCCCTTCTGTCTTCTAGGGGTCCCTTAAGAAATTTTTTTATTATAAAATGAGCAACATAAATGAGTTTTTGAAATTATATGGAACACAAACGACAACGAATTTCGACCTAAAGAAAATCGCTAATCGATTAGGAATAAAGAATTTTCACATATTGATGAGGGATGAATTACAATTCCTAAAAAATAGGCCAACAGGAACCTTCAGTTCCCGGAATAAAGTTCCATCAATAACTGTAAATTTCATAACGAATCTTCACACTTCCGACCAAAACGGCGTACATTGGTCAGCAGGCGTTAAAAATCATCAGCAGAACTATTATTTTGATCGCCCGGAGGCTGAGAACTATTGGTTCGATTCATACGGTTTGCCCCCTACAAATGAAGTAACAGAATTACTTGGAACGGGAACATACAATACGTTTCAAATTCAAACACCAGGCACTACCTATTGTGGTCAATTATGTTTATACGTTTTGTACAAATTACAAAAAGGAGTACCATTTCTAGATATTATGTTAGAGTTAAACAATCTATAACTCAAGCGAAGCTAGCTAAAGCGCCACCTAAAGGTTAAAGCTCTGTTTTCTGTAATTCATTTTGATAAAATCGGCCTCTGATATCCTCATTATCTAAATCTTTAATTTCATAAGTAATCGGATAACTTTGATTTATTTTGCAAACTTCAAATATTTCTTTAGTCCAATAGCCAACAAAGCCTTTTTCAAATTTGTTCTTATACTTAAATATTCTAACTCTATCTCCAATCTTAAATTTCGGCTTAAGTTTCTGCAAATTCGGATTACTCTCATTCGAATAATTATTCTCGAATATTTTCGTTCGTATCAAATCAGGGTCGTCAGAAGCATTCTTTGGAGTTTCTTCAATACCTGTATGAACTTTATTATTGTACTCTTCTACAATTCCTGGTAATATTTTTAACCATTTCTGATTTCCTTGCTGAGTAAATTTCTTGAATAATTTATTTTTTAACGTCCGAATCTTTCTATCACTACGGCCTTCCCAGCGTTTTCAGTTGAATAAACAATTTCAAATAGTGGCTGAACGTTTCTGTTATAAAATTCCGACCCTTTATCAACAAACAATTTCCTTGGCTTTCTATTACTTTCTTTAAAGATTTCTTCAAACGCATATTTAACTGATAGACCACTTTTATTTTTTAAAGGTTTTACCCAAGCGTATCGTGTATATAAATCTATAACGGTCAATGCGTATTTATAATCTTTTTCATTCGGCATATGAATAAGATCAGCACTCCAAATATCATCTTTATTAAATACTTTTACTTTCAATAAATATTTAGGTCTTCTATATTCCTTGTGGATTTCAGACGCGTAGGTTCGAGCGTTGCTCTCAGACAGCTTAGCTGTCGTTTCATTTGCTGACGGATCAATACCCTGACCGAATAATATTTTAGCTTGTAAAGCTTTCTTAACAAACATTCTTTCAATTTTTTCTCTAAATGTAGGATTTTGAATACTATCTAATTCTTGAATCATCTTCTTATCAGCTGCATGTCGAGAACTTAGATAATGATTTCGATAAGCTAAATCATGCCTGTAAGCTGCGGCATCTACTCTATTTATCGGTTCTTCACCTGGTTTCGGATTATTATTCTCATCTAGTCTTATATCTAATCGAGTTCCTGGACCAGTATATGAATGACCAGGAAGATGTTTTTCTTTCGAATATTTACTCCAAATAAAGCCAGGAAAGTTTTCTAATGTTTTTTGTATATCACCACCGAAGTGGTATGGAACTTTGTTCTTGTCACCTCCAATATGCTGACAGTTTGAGTTTTTATTTTTGTTTAATAGATAATTCAATAAATCTAAATTAGAAATTTTTAATTTAGTTAAATTTTCGGAATTTGTAGAATTCATTTTAAAAGATAAAATAAATGTTTTACCTTATGGACCAAAGGTCCTGAGGTTATTACCGAATCATACTAGGACTTAGATATATTCCAGAACCATCCTTAGTTTCTTTAATTTCAATTAAATCATCAACATTGTGGAGAATATTTTTAAGAACTCGTTTTCCTTCATCAACTAATTTTAATTTACTAATAAAATTATCTACTACTCCTTCGCCCCTAGCAACTTTCTCTAACTCTCTATTATGTCGTTTTTGTTCTTATAATGCTGCCTTCTCTGATTTATTTTTATTTACTGCTTGGACAATACCAGCTGTCCCACCTGCAAAACTTCCTGCAGCTGCTATGCCTCCTATTATTAGTGGAATTAATGGGAGAATTCCACCATTCTTTTCTTCTTGTAATTGAATATTCTCTATCATTGGTTTACTTATGTAATACTTTTTTTTATTTATAGTAATAGTTTTAGGGGTATTTTTGTCAACAATATTACGTAATTTTAATTCAACAGTTTTATTATTATTACTTTTCGCTTGCGACATTTTTAATAAAAAAATTTTAAGTTATCAAAAATTTTAATCTATTCTAGTTATGAATAAATTATAAGTTAAGAATTTTTTTAGTCTATTCTAGTTATGAAAAAATTAATTAATCGACTAAGTCTTGGGCTTTAACCTATAGAACTTTGTTCAGAGGCTTTAGCCGATCCTAACCATCTTTCCATTAAGAATTTCAATAGAATATTTTACATCTTCTAGCAATAAACCATAAGCCATCAATGAAGTTGTGGAATCTTTTTTTTCAATATTAATTGTAACATCACAACCAGTCTTGATAATATCTTCAGATTGTGCACTTAAATCGAAACAGAAAACAGGATATAAATGTCTCCAATCTCCAGGAGTTAATTGTGGTTCAACTCCAAATTCTATACAAAGATTTCTATAAGCATCATATCCTTCCATAAATTGATTATTGGTATCATCGAATCTTAATGGATCAATTGGATAACGGGTTTGATTTAATGAAACTTGTAAACTTCGAATTGTATTAATATGGAAGATATTATTGTTCTTATCAAAACTTGGAGAATTATTTCTTTGAAATGTTAGTAATAAATATCTTGGGGTATTCGCAGTTCTAGTAAAATGCCAGTTAAATCTTTGTTCGGAAAAAGTTACTGAACTAGCAGTTCTCTTTAGAAAATTTACTGGAATTGGTTTGTTAGTATTTAATCTTTTTGCAATAGCTGTTCCAATCTCTAAACTAGGAGTAATATGCTTAATCCACCATTCAAGTCGATCAATTTTTAAATATGCTTTTTTTCCAGTCTTACCAAAAAAGATTAATTCATTATTTGCTGTACGATGAATTATTAATTTAAATTTTAATTGATATGATATTTTATCATAATCTAAATATCCGAATAATGGAGACAATGACCAATTTACTGTCTGTTTACTTTTTTTGTTAAATTCACGTCTTTCTTTATATGCTTCATTATTTGTTTTATTTAAATGTTTTGCAATATTTTCTACATCTTTCGCAATTCCTGCGGCATCTGTTCCAGCGTGAGTTAAATCATCAATAATTATACCATCATTAGTATCAGGAAACCAACCTTCGATTTCATGCTTTTTATTATTTTCACCAATTGTTACAAATCTAAGCATTGTATCAATTACACCTGGAGAATCACTTATTGTTTCTATATTTTGAGTTGCAACATCTAAACGCATTTGTGTAAATAAACTTGGGAAAAAATTATTCTCTAGTGTAATATTATCGCTATCTGGTAATGGTGTTGTAAAATTAGCATCACTATATAAAGAATATTCACAGTGTAAAAATGAATCAGGTAAATATAAATAACTCTGCTGATTATCAACTTCAAAAATTAAATCTCCTCCAGTATTTACTCTACTGGAAGATCCGGGATTCATAGCAATTCTTATATAGTCATTCTTTTTTTGATTATAACTGACGAACGGAGGATCGTCTAATCTAAATTTATTTTCGATAAGCGAAGACATTTTTATAAAAAATAATTTGACTTTTTGTTTTTCTCACAGATAGAAAAAAAAATTTTACTAAAATATAATTTTTAGAATTTTGCTAGACCAGCTCCACTACAGCTTTGCTGGTTAGACCGAAGGTTGCTGCTCACGCCATTACCTCTTATTTCTTCAATTGTTTTTTTATTATTTTTATTTTCATTATGTTTACTATTAGACGAAGCTCCGCTCCTCAAGGTTTCACCCTCCACAGCTATGTTAGCAATTTTGTTTTTTATTTCATCTGAAAGTTTTTTTAAATTTTTTAGTTCTTCAGAATCATTCCTAAGTTTACGAATAGCTTCTAGTTGTTTTAATTCGTTTTGTGATTTAACAGCATTTGATATTGCACTAGCTGTACTACCTATAGCAGCTGCTCCTTTTGCAGCAGATGTAATCAAATCTTTATTATTTTTAATTAAGTTAACGATACTCCCAATACCAGAAAAGATGCCATCCCCTTCTTTTTGGACGGCACCTGCGGTGCCTAGGAACTTTTGTGTTCCGACAGTTTCTACACTATCATAATGGTACACAGGTTTCTGAGATGGTTCATGAGCAATTTTATTATTTGATGCAAAATGTTTAAGATTGTGTTTATAAATTATAGGCATTTTTTAGGATTAAATTTGACTTTTGGGAAAAAATATTTACGTTAATATTTACGCTAAGATTTACGTTTGTGAATGGACAACAACTTCGAGATAACTTTATTAATTGCCTGTTGCACTTTATCTATTGCGTCAAGCAGCGTGTGATGTACTTTAATTTCTTTTCTATTAACTTGCATTTTCTGCTGATTAATCTTCAACGCCGTTTTAAGAGCATTTAACTTAATTTTAAGAACATCTAATTGTCTTTTAACAGAATCTAACTGTTCTTTATTTTCTTTAGAGTTTTCTTGTAAATTTTTCTTTAATTCATTTTCTAAATTGATTTTAAGATTTTTCATTTTATCAACTTTTTCATTAAGTGAGTTTACTTCATTTATTATTCTATTCATCTTTTTCATTTGTTGAGTAATTTTAGAACTTAATTCATCAACACTTTTTTGGAATGTAGTTTGTAACTGCTTTAAATTTTTTTTAATTCTTTCAGGAAGTTTTTCTATTTCATCTTCTAATTGTTCTTTTAACATTTTTATCTGATGTTTATTTTTAATGACTGCAGATTTTAACTTTATAGAAAGTAATATTAAAATTTTTGATTGTTCTGAAATCTTTTTAAAAAGTTTTGCTATATCTGCTTCTAGCTCTCTATCCTTTTTATCAAGTTTTAATAATTTTTCGTTTAATGATTTGTCATTAAGTTTTAGCAACTTTAATTCATTCATCAGTGGAACCAAAACATCGTTTATATATTTTTCCTTTAAATCATTGATTTGTGTATCAACATATTGTTTATTTGTTAACTCTGTATTTTGTTGTGGAAGAATAGAAAGATGCAATGGACCAGATAAAACGTCTCCAGTTTTCATAATATAATTTTCTATATCTATTTCTAATTCACGATTATTCGGGATATATGCACCTCCACCAACATTTGGTAACATCATTTTTTAACAATAAAAAAATAAAATTTTTTCTAATAAAAATAAAAAATAAAATTTTTTCTAATAAAAATAAAAAAATGGAAAAACCAAATTTAGAAAAATTATATTCGTCCGCATCATCCTGTTCTTCTTATTCGACGAGATCAACGGGATTTGAAAATAAATGTTTTGATAATAATAATAATAATAATCCATGTATAGATGTTAATATTTTATTTCAATTACAAGCCGAAATATTTAGAGAACAGACTAAAGGTTTACCTTCTATAGAAACTAATTATTGTTTATTTCCAGGTGATCCATTTATTAAATTTATGGAGATTGTTAGTAAATATAATGATGTAGCTTATGTGGAATTAAATAAAGAAAATATGGTTATAATAGGTCATAATAATGTTTATGGATTTATTAGAGCAGTGTTACCAATTAGTAATACTGATTGGATAGAAACTAAAATTATTAATTATATCAATATTAAAGAATTAGTTAAAAAATTAAAATCTTTTTCCAAAGAAAAAATTAGATTATTTGTTGACGATCAAAATCAATATAACATTCACATAGAGAGTAAAAAACATAATGAAGAATTATTATGTCAAGTTTATTATAGAGACACAATTTATAAACAAGAAACATTAGAAATGCCGCAAAGATATGATGATGATACGTATATAGGATTATATTCAAACTTAAATATTAATTTATTAAAATCTTATATAAATGGTTTAGCTCAACAAGAGAAAATTTATATGTGGTCAACACCTTATACTATTAACAATGACCATAATCATAATCATAATCATAATAAACGAACCGAAGATTCTAGGGCTTTGCCCGATCTTAAAGAATCTTATGATAATAATGATGATTCTGTAACATCTGAAAAAGGTGTAAATGGTAAAAAAGATTATAAAAATATTAGTAATTATAAAAATTTATCTAAATTTCATTTTCTTACAATTGAAAATAATAATGATGGTATAGTTGAAGATACTGTTAGACAACTATGTGTCGGGTCTACAAAATTTAAATTAGGATTTACATCTAATCAATTTAAAATTTTATCATCTTTAACAAAAACTAAAAGTGATTCAGATTATGGTGGTGTTATTAAATTTTCCAAAAGAGATCAAAGACCAATATTTTTCTCTATTATATTATTATCAGATAAAAGATGTAATTTAGAATTAGATATTCCAATAAGAGAATGGTATCCTATCATGGAAGGGCATCCAATCCCAAAAAGTGTAATTTATGATGATGAAGAAACAATTTATGATGATGATGAAGAATCAATTGATGATGATGATGAAGAATCAATAGTTAGTGAAAAAAAATTTAAATTATCTTTTGATAAAACATTATATGATGAAACTTAATATGATAAAACTTAATAGAAAATAACAAAATATTCGATAAATATATTTTCATATGTAATAAAATTTTTAGATGTAATAAAATTTTTAGATGTAATAAAATTTTTAGATGTAATAAATTTTTAGATGTTATAAATTTTTTAGATGTAATAAATTTTTAGATGTAATAAATTTTTTAGATGTTATAAAATTTTTAGATGTTATAAAATTTTTAGATGTTATAAAATTTTTAGATGTAATAAAAAAATTATTATTCCCACGTGTCATCATCATCACTTAAATTACTCTCACAGATGATTGTTTGAAATATTTCAGCTTGAATATCTTCTCCGTTATAAGGTAACATAATTTCATTTTCATCTGGTGCTTGACGTTTAAGAATATTTATTTGACCAGAAAATTTTTTTTCTTCAGTATTATTATTTTTATCAGGAATACTAATTCCAGTTTCTAAAGATCTTTTCCATGGTTTATTAACTGTAGTCGATAATGTTTTCCCCGAATATAATTTTAGAAAATCTTCTACTTTTACTTTATCTTGTGAATATCCTTTCAATGTTTTCTTTTCACTAAGTCTCCCTTGTTCATCTACAGTAATACAGTATTTTACTTTAGGTGCAATAAACATTGCAAAAATAATTCCACCATTTCCATAATCATTTTTCCCTTGACACAATTCTCCTCCAACATATCCAGCAGCGTCTAATTTATTAAAGAGCTCATTGGAAATATATATTGAATCAGTATCTGTATAATGAATGTATTTTTCTTTGAAACCATTAATTTCTAAAATAAAGTTATTCATGATTCTTCTAGAGTGAGAAAGAATGAAAGAACCTAAGTGTGATGGCATGAATGACGTCTTCCCATCTTTTACAATATTAGTTTTGAGAAATTCATCATCTTCCATTTCTACTTTCGCTAAATATTGTTCATCATTTAATTTTTCATAATCTTTTACTTCTTGAGTGAAATTTTTTCTCAATGTATTCTCATTCCATAAATGATATTTAGTGGTTATATCTTTTTGCACAGTTTTGCCATATAGCGAATTCATCAATAATTTAATTAACTCATCACCTACAGTATTTCCTTCTGTTTTATATCTTTTTCTCAAATTAAAAAGTTTTTCAATATAATTTCGAAATGGTGAAACTTGATAATTTTTTTCATAAATTATACCATCAGTAATATGTAAGATTTTCCCCCCACATCTAACAATTTCTTGTATGTCAACAGAAGTTAATACATCATAACATATACCATTTCTAAACCTGATTACTTTTACATGAGAATTATTATTTTGATTTTTAACTTTATCTTTAATAGGAACTGGTTGGAAAAACATATCATTCGGATATTGAAACACAACAGAGAATATTCCAGTTTTAGGTCTAAATGTTTGAGTATTAAATTTATATACTATTTCCGGCTCTTCTTCTTGACGAAATTTTCTAGCTGATTCAGCTTTAGGGTATTCTGAATTTTCATCATACATAGCTGATGGATATAAAGATGTTGCATCAAAAGCCATTAGAAATTCATTTTTTTGTTCAAGTAGTTGATTTGAAATTTTCTTACAAATTTCAGTTTTATCTCCTAAATCTCGATACTGTTTCATTAAATCTATTAAATTATTTCCAGGGGACAAAACCCCACCAGCGTAGCGACCAGGTAAATACTGTTTTAATATTGGTAACAAGATGCTACAAAATGGCGATATGTATTTTCTTATATTTGCTGAAACTCTTCCACCTTTAACAGATTTTCTAATATAATTTCTAGCCCATAAATCTATATGAGAATGAATATTTATATTGTCATTTTGTACGCTTTTCATCCAACCGTTAAATGTTAAAGCAGAGGATGTCAAATAAGTAGTTATATCTTCACCAACTAAATCTTGCATAACATTATTATATTTGTAGATACAAAAAGCTAAAGAAAGAATATCGTTAACTAAATATGGTCTCCATTCATTTTCTTTTTCTTTATAATTTTCATGTGTTATGTCTCCAATTTCATAATTTAATTTACACACATTCGTAGGAATTTTAAAATTCTCACACCATTTAGAAAGACTTGTTTTTACATGTTGATAACTACATTTCATTATAATAGTTTGAAGTGCTAATTTACCTGAAGGTGAATCTTTTTTCATATTGTTTTTAAATCTAAAAGATTTTTGAATGTATCTACTAACACATTCAGTTGTATAAGGATTTTGTAATGAAGCAGTCAATATTCCTCTTGAAGTTTTAAGAGGCGGTTTAGATAATTTAAAATTAGCTTTTATCGGAAAATAGGAATCAAAACCTGATGAATTGTGAGCTATTAAAGTTACTCTAGAATAATTAAATTTTCCAAGAGTTTTAAAAAATTGATGGATCGGACATACGTCCTCTGGGTTTCCCCCGATCGAACATTCATCATCCTCAGTTCTCGTAAATATTTTCACACAATTTTGAAGTTTATTAAATTCTAATTCAGTTAAATTATTATACTCATTAATCTGTTTTTTAAGTTTTTTAATTTCATCTTCATCTTTTGATCGTTTAATTTTAATCATATCACTTAGCAAACGTGTTTCTAATTCTTTCAATCTTTGTTTCGGTAAACAACATATAAATTTATTAAAATTAATAGCTCCTACAGCGTAAGGAATAGGATGAGCTGTTGAACAGTTAGGATCGGGAAAAGTTTCGAGATCCCAAATATATGTTGAACCATAGTCAATTTTTTTCTTTGTTATGATTTTATATGGACGCGTTGTTAGATTTTCATCAGTAACTGTTTTATATATGGGTTTGAAATTATTTTCAATTTCTCTAATAGCTTTTAATTTATGAGATTTATTAATTAAACAATAGTGACCAATTGTTGAACCTGCGTGAAAATAATTGTAATAAACATAATTATGAAACGTTTCAATTCCTCTAGGATTTAAATGACGATTGGCAGGACTATAATATTGAACACATTCTCCAAAATATTTATTGAATTGAGAAAATTTACAGTTTGACATTACTCCTGTTCTGGATGTGGCTTTCTCTTTATGTAAAAAATTATTAAACATTTCTTTCATCATTTCTCCTTGTTCTTCATTAAAACCTCGTAAAACATTATAACATTTAATAAAACAAAAATCTTCAGAAGGAATATAACAATATTCACCGAAATATTCTTTGATTCTATATTTCATATTAATCCCTGCCCCTCTATGCGATCTTTGTACTAACTTCATTCCAAAATCTTCATATTTAATATTACCTGTAAAAATCCATTCGTTAGCATCGGATTTCTCATCCAGATTCGAAAACCATGTTTCAAATGATTTTTTATTATAGAAGGTTACGTAAAAATTTTGAATTATATTTTCCTGATCTTTAACAACTTTTCCAAGTAAATTAATAATTTTACCATTTGCTAAAAGTTTCCGCATATCATTTACTACATTAATAAAAGATACATTTTCATATTTAATTTCATTTGGATTAAATAAATTACATAAATCATCACCAAGTTCATCCTTAATTCTATCATCAAAAAAGATATCACTAATAGGAGTTTCTAATATTTCTTTTGTTCCACGTTTCTGTTTTTTAGTATTACGTCTAATACTACGCCTAGTACGTTTCTGTTTTTTAATACGTTTACTACGTTTACTATGTTTAATTTGTGCATCAAACTCAGCAGTTTGTTTCTTGATTAATTCATCAATCCTAGACGTTTGTCCGAGAGACATTTCACGATTCATATTTTTTAAAAGAAAAAATGAATTTTTACATAGAACCTCGGTTCCGTTTTTGCATATACACAGGAATATGTAATTGATGTAATGTTTCTAATTCATGTGCTGTTAAATGTTCTTTCTTAACCAACCACCATAAATTATTATACGCCAAAAATACTCGGAAACTTCTTAAACAAAGTGGAAAGTCTTTTGTTTTAACACACGGTTTAATACCATGTTTTGTTTTATAATCTGTAACGAGCGCTACGTATTTATGATGATAATAAAATCTAGCTTCTTTCTTCGAATTTACTGGATTTGTAGGATGACGATAATCTTTTAAAACTGGTACATGCTCTATCTTATAATCATTCAACATATTTTTTTTTATTTTTATTAACAAAAAATTTATAAGAAAAAATTATTCGGCCACTCCGTTCGGTCACTCCGTTCGATCACTCCTCGAAAATATTTTCTATAACTCTTTCATGAATTTTTTTATCAATATTAATTGTGATAAATCCATAATCTTTTGACCAAGCATTGTTACACGATTGTTTAAATTCATCTTTATTTCTTACACATAAATCTCTTAACAAATCACTTAAGTTTCTTGCATTTATTTCAAATAGTATAAATATATTTGCATTCTTTCTAATAACACTTCCGTCTAATGAATACATACTTTGTGTTAAATAAAATACACTACAGTTATTATGTCTACCTCTTGTGAAATAATTTCTCTGAACTGACTGATTTCTATCATTAACACAATCATCAAAAATTACACAATGTTTCATTGTTTTATCTAGTTTACTAGGATCTTGCATATTACCACTATCATCTATTAATTGTATCTTTATATGGTTATTTTTATTAGATTCTACTAACTGATTATTTTTTGCTGCTTCTTCACACCACGAACTTATTTCTTCTTCATCTTCAGATTTTTCATATTCTTTGAATAATGAAGCAATTGCTGTTTTTTAAGATTATTTTCAAATCCATATTTTAAAAATTGATAGACGGGTTGTTCTGCTGTTGTTGTATAAATTATAAGATTGTTATAATCCAAAAAATTTGGAGTCGTTAAAATTTTAAATAATAGATACGTTTTTCCACATCCTGATCTTCCACAAATAACTGACAAAACTTTATTAGATAAATTTGGATGATGATTAAATTTAAGTTTTTTTTATTTAATGGTAGCACTTCACTCATTTTTTAATAAAAAACTTTATTTTTATTTTATTTTTGTTTTTAAAGAAGAAGAAGAAAATTAAACTTCTCTAGCTTCGCGTGGGAGTTTATACCTCTCGAACCAAAAGATCTATCATAATCTCTTCACCTCCAAAATTTATTTCTTGTCCTTTCTCATCAGTGATTCTAATGTTAATGTTGTTAATAGTTTTTCTTGTAATAGGAAAATATATTAGTGTTTGTGGAATTACATTTAATCTATAACCAATGGGTACAGTAAAAGCTGGAAAACTGAATATTAAATTTGATAATTTACCATTTATATATCCTCCTTCAATAATGTCACAATGTACAACAATTGAATTTATTTCAGTTATTTTTGGAATCTTCTCACCTAAATGATAACCTTGACTATAGGTTTGTTTATTAAATCCTAATAGCTTTGACAATGATCTATCATGATTAAAATCAACTTGATGATTTTCGTCTAAAGTAAGAGAAAATTTATTAACTGCCGGTTCAACTGCAAAATGTAATTGTTTCTTATCTTTAAATGATATACCTAAATGTCTCTTAATTTCATTTGATATTGTTTCAACTTCGTAAGAACCAGGAAGAAAAGTTAGTATTTTCCATGTTTTGCCTTTATCAGTAGAATATCTAAATTGATCATTCACATCTTTGATAACGTTTTGAATAGTGTTAAATGTAGAGAAACTAGTCAATGCAATTTGATAATTTTTATTTTGTTCCAAATGTAGAATGGGTTCTAAATTACAAGTGTGTGATGAAGTAGTT
Source organism: Prostheceraeus crozeri (assembly GCA_907163375.1). NCBI lineage: Eukaryota > Metazoa > Platyhelminthes > Polycladida > Euryleptidae > Prostheceraeus > Prostheceraeus crozeri. The sequence goes on from CAJQUW010010639.1 coordinate 145,374, forward strand.
GTTATAATATTTAATGTCGTACTAAATTTTGATGAACCCAAAATCTCTATCAAATTTTCTAAATGATTATTAATTTTGTCTAAATCTGCTGAACACATTTTTTAGTTAAAATTTTGAATAAATATTTTTTTTATGAAATATTTTTTTATAAAAAATTAAAAACAACAACATATTTCAGCTACGGGCGAAGCCCTTAAAGACATCAGAGATGTCCGGTTCGGGCGAAGCCCTAGAACATTCGGTTCGTTATACTTTTATAATCCTCTTCATTTAGAATCTTCTTTTCTAACAGTCTTTTCAATATAGCATGAATTTCATTGAAACTAGAATTATGTCCTTCTTTTATTGCAGATATTAAAATATTTAATCTATTTAGTAATTCTTGGGGATCATCTGGTAAAAATACAGTTGTTTCAGTTTTCTGTTTTTCAGATAAACCTTTCCCTACTTTAACTCCCGTTGATAATAAATTTTCTAATTGTTTATAACGTCTAAGAGATTTTACTGCACCAACTCTGTCTAACATAGCTTTATATTTTATGAGATCTTCTACAGCATAATTATTTAAATCTGCTCCTCTTAAAAGATTAACAAAATTTCTATCTAAATTAAAAGGAGATTTATCTGGTGAAAAAATTATACCTCGAAAAGGTTGTGGAAATATTTCTTTTTGTCCGAGATAAAATCTAGGTATTGTTTTTCCATCTATAAATGAAATAGAATGTTCAAATTGCATAGATTTTGGTAATTTCTTATTAATGTTTGATTCTAGTAATCCATAGTCATCTAATATAGTTTTGTGCTCTGGATCTGTTATATCAATTTGTTTATCATTATTTGTACTTTCTTTTTCAAGAGTTTTAAATGGTTTCATAGTTTTTCAAAATCAGTTTTTACTTGCTCGGTTTGCTGCATTTTTTCAAACATATCAGATTGAATACCAGCTTTTATCATTCTATGTTGAAGATGATTTTCTTTCATAATATTTCTTTGTTTTATTAACTCTTCTAATTGTTTTATTCTTTTAAAATTATGAGCTCTAATTTTATCCATTTTTAAAATATAATATTTGAATTTTGTGGTAACATTGGAATACAGCAAAAACATTTTACTGAACAAATTATTTTTTTATTGCTTTGTTGTTTGACATCTTTTCGTTTAAAGTTTTCTCGTTTTAAGTTTTGTTTAATAAAGTTTTGTTTAATAAAGTTTTGCTTAAATTTTCGCTTAAAATTTTTAGCTCTTCTAAAAAAATTTTGTCATTTTCTTCATTAGAAATTTTACCATTACTCGAAATTTTGCCATCCTGTTTATTCTTATCATCAACTTTTTCTGACTGTGATTGAAATGATATTTGATTTACTTCATTAGCTATTTGATCAAATTTTTCAATCTCATCTAACGTAATAACATTATCATCACATACTCTTTGAAAGTAGTAATGTAGTTTATCATAGACTTCTTTAATATGTAAATGCTTAGTTTTTAATGATTTTCGTTTCTTAGTTATTAAAGATTTATCTAACATTGTAACAAGTGAAGTTGCAAAAACACCCGTACCTGTTAAAGCTGTAGCAACTACTGGAATTACTAAAACACCTGAAGATATAACAATTGTTAAAGCACCTAAACTTATTGTTAAGAATATGCCAATTCCTTGTGTTACATTCTTAACTTTAGTCCATCTCTTTCTTAATTTTTTATAATGCTCTAATCTTAATAATAATTGAGATTCCTTATCTTTCATATATCTAACTCTATCTTTGTGTTTTTCTTTATTCATTTTTTCAATGTTAATCTTTTCAATGTCCATTAAAGTAGAACTACGTTCATATGATAACGAAGGATATATTCTTGAGGTTCCTTCCACTTTTGTTTCATCCACTTTTGTTTCTTCCATTTTTAAATGAATATTTTGAATAAATATTTTGAATAAATATTTTGAATACAATCTTCTGGTATATTGAGACTACGTGATATTTTGAGACAACTTAAATTTTCGTCTGCCTGAATTTTCAAAATTCTTAGACCACGTGATATTTTGAGACAACTTAAATTTTCGCCCTTTTGCCACGTGAAATTTGAAATCTACCTAAATTTTTGAAATTTTGATTTTTTTGAAAATTTTGAAAACCCCCGCAAAAGTGTGACATCCGGCGCAAGCGAAGCGAAGCGTCGCGCCGGATGTCACACTATATACTACTTATATTGTAGACAAATCGTAAAGTGACATAGCGTCCAGATCAGGGCGTTATGTTCATGCTCTGTTTTAGGATGGTGTGCGATTTACAACCGTTGCTGAAGCTTTTCTGATTATTGTTACTTGGCCAAATCGTACAACCTTGATAGTCATTTGCATAAGTGTATATTTCAAATATGGCTATCAATTCCATGGACGAAATACAGCCCACATAATTTCCTTTTATACAGTAGCCAAGGTTACAAACCAAACCCTCTTAATTGCTGAGATAAAACAGCATTGCTACATAAAGAACGCATAACCAGATTACAGTTAGCATCTTCAGAATAACCCAAGGTGTGAAAGTTAGAACCTTCAAGGTAATCCATCCCTCATTCTACCTATTGCTTACATTTAGCGAATTGTTGCTTTGATTAAAAGTACTATTTGCAACCAATAGGTATGAGGTAATTTAATAAGTCGTGAGCTCACGTTAGCTAACCTGATTATCGCTAAATATACGAGTCTGATCGTGTATAACCTGGTGCATGCAGTGACAAATAAAACAATTTTTGCATAACACGAGTGGCTAGGATTTGAAGCAATTATCCATTCCAAACTTTTGCTTCCGATATTTTGTTGTGTGACCAGCTTTGAATTCCACGATGTCGGATTGATTCGGATTTTCAGAATTTCTTAAAAATGGTTATCCGATGCGATCCGACTCGACAAGCCTGAAGTCCGAGTACGATCCAGCAGTGGGATCTGGATCGGATTTACTTACTTCTAAATTACAGTTTCTTTAACTTTTCTCAGTACCGTACTCATTTCCTTTTTTAAATTCCAAAAATCTTTAGTTGTCACTTTTACATTATGTGATGACTGAATGCAGCAACTTTGATTAAGGTTTGGAATGGTGGCAGTAAACATCTTGTGGTCATGGTCATCCGTTACAAAAGATCCACGGCATTACGAAGGAAACCGCTATCTGTCGTCTTTCTCGTCGAGATGGTGTGAGGCGCATCTGTAGCCCTATCTATCAAGAAACACGAAGCTCTTAGTGTCCTCACTCTTCAGGGATTCCTCGTGAATGTGATCCTCGACTCTATCTCCTGCGAACCAGTGGGTCTACTGTAAACTAAACGAGAAAAACAGGTCTGAAGTTGGACCTATGTCGGCCATATTCTGGCCTGCCAGTGACTTAAAGCGGCCTCCGCACCGTTCCGAAAATCTCGACTAGTTTGCACATCTGTGCAGGACATAATTGCCATGCTAAAATCTGAGAAATTTCCTCAATATTATATAAGAGTTCTATAAAGACTCTGATTTGATTATTCTTATCAGAGATGGAAACCGGCCGAGATTTTCGGGCCGGTCTGGTCCGGTGGTCGGCACCCTCCCGGCAGGACGCCGGAAGCAGGATGGTTTCACACCAGTAACAAGTCACCAAATATGCTGATGAGGCTAATATTATCTTTTCAAAATGATTGATCAAGATAGGCCTGCAAGATCCAATCAAAATTATTTTGGCCTACAGCTGGCATAGGCTTGCGGACAAATCTTCTGCATGGAATAATATTTTCACTTATAGACTTTATAACATACCAAGCGCGCTACTCAGATGAGAAGGCAGCAATTATGCTATTGAGGGACGCTTTGTACGGATGCGTTTCACTGATGGGAATAGAGTACAATTTTCGCATAATTTTATAGCTAGCCAAATTTACCATGACGCTATTTACAAAGCAATCTCGAATACTTAATAATTGAAAATGTTTTTATTATAGTCTTAAATAACTACAATAGCATTAAGTCTTAGGGAAAGGAATAACAATAAGGAAATGAAGGAATCTTATTTTTGTTCTGCAATCAATTTTTATGCCATTAATTAGAATATTTAAATACTTTAGATGGATGGCTACAGCTCTGGATTCTTCGAGATTCATACGGATGAAGGAAATCTAAGTGATCGACCAACTAGAGATTACAACGTGAGTTTCGCAATTTCAAACTATTTCCAAATAATTCACAGCAACTGCATCAGTCAAAGATTGGCATTCAGATGTTTTACGATTTTCGCTTTGATTATACATTTTACTTTGATTACACATAATTGCAGGTATCCAATAAACGAAAATGATTCGACCACTAACATCTAAATCAGTGCATTATTGATATTAGCTCACACGATGGCAACTATAGCAATATTGATAGCTTCTTGAAAATAAATATTTTTCCCACATTGTTAAATATCTCGTGCATTTAATGAATCACATTACCTCGAGAGAATACGTTCCAGTGTTAGTATTCTGAGTGCAAGTGACATCGACAAATCGCGTTTCTATAAAAGATTCTCAAGGTGAAATCACACATGATAACCCCGCAAAATGCAATGAAATACTAAAGTAATCACAATTTTCAAAGCATGCGTGAATGATTCCATCAGCACATTAATTGATGCCATCCTGCTGTGATTATCGGCTACGCACCGGTGGAATACGATGCATTTCGCGAAAAAACCATTCGTTTTCTTTAGCTATGCAAAGCTTTGTACCGACGTACTTCCATTGTCTTTATTTTAGATGTCACCTGAACTGATCTTCTACATAATCGAGAAAAAAGTTGATATGCGAGGTTATTGATTAGTTATACAGCAAAACCTGCAATGTATGGACCCTCTAGTGTACGGACAACTGCCATTTGCGGACAATGTTTTCAGCCACGGACTGAATTATCATTCAAACAACCCTTCAGTCAGCTGACACCTCCAAAACGCGGACATCAATCACTTTACTTTAAGTTTATCCATGTGTACATGTTCGATATTGGTTCATTAGGCTATAGTGTCATGTGTTATCACATACTAGATATTAATTGAGATTGTGCACTTTTTAGAGATTTTGTGAAAACTTCTGATGCAATGAACTTTCGATTGAAACTAAAGTTGAACAAACGGATATAACATTCACGGGAAAGACATAGACCGAGTACATTTTCAAGTATAATTACATGTACAATGTACATTGAATGTGCATGCACAAATTTGCATACGGCTTTCATACTCTACACGCATGTTTTCCACTTTTCGTAAGTTCTTTCAGTTGTAAGTCAAGTGTATTAACTATCAGTCATTTCTACATATATGCAACATTTAAAGACATGTGTTGCATTATGGTGCGGCAGCCAGAACGAGATTCTGCACGGAACGAGAATAGGCCGAAAATGAGACTTTCACAGAATGATGCTCGCCGTCTGCCTACTACGAATTTGCACGTTTGACACGTTCTACATAGTTAGTTCATCTTCTTGTCAGACACGATCAAAGAAAAACCAATGAGACGCAATTTGTAGCTTTTGGCAAAAATGAAATTTTCTATGTTTTCTCCTATCAGCAAAAAAGTACTAAGTCTAGAGCTATAATTATCGGCATGATATGTCTTCAGGTCATTTCCTATCATGTGCATGTGATATTGTGCTGCTTCTGATCGACGATGTATGCGAGAATGTGGTTCAATGCGGATAACGTGGGCCAACATGTTGATGTTTGCCTACAGAACGATGCCTGCCAAATCTGAATGTTTGTGGCTTCGTAGCGACAAGAAGAGGAGCTATCTATAACTCGGCAGACGTGCCAATTCGCAGTGGGCAGAAGGCAAGCATCATTGTGTGAAAGTCTCATTTTCGGCCACGTTCCGTGCAGAATCTCGTTCTGGCTGCCGGACTATTAATGCTTTTGTCAGTTTGTCAGAGACCCTCAGTGAACGGACTCCTCCTATATGCGGACAATTTCATCATTCCTTGAGAGTGTCCGTTGATTTTACTCTATTATTAAATTTACCCGACAGGTGCTAAATTTCTCAAGTGGTTAGTCAATAGGCGAATATTCGCCTTTACTGACCGGTCTTTGACCGGCGACAATTCTATGTTGATCTAGTAGTTTCTACCGAATATGCAAATGTACATTATGTCTGACAATTGACATGCAAGACTGCAGTAGTTCTAATACATTATTTTCCAGATATGATCAAATGAAAGTAGACATTAATACTTCCCAACTTCTGATAGTAATATCAAAAACTGCCACTAAAAATGCTCACTGTAATAATCACAGTCTGTGACCTGTGCTAAACATTTTAGATAGTCTTTGAATTGCAAGTTTACCCGCAGTCACATCATGGGCCGTTTTCGATCGGCTCATCAAATGATCTTATGTTGTTCATAACTGTAAAATCATTAATCTAGTGAGGTAACCGAATTGGCAGTGATATGCCTACTCTTGTTATCACCGTTGTTGCGTTTTGTTGTACACAGATATAGGCCCTTGATATGTCATGTCCAAGTCATGTCATTCACTTTCGAAGATAAAAACCTACCGCATTATTGGGAGGATATGAAAGTCACTGGAATTGTCCACGGAGATTTTTAAACTGAAAACAGACTAACTTATTTCGTTTGATTACTTTATCAGCATTGAGATATAATTTAGCAAGCACGAAAACCTGGTGAAAGCTATGATCACTGGAACCTACAAAAAGGGTTAAGCCAGGTACGTGCTGGGCAACCAGGAGAGGACAGGCGGATGGTTTTTGTAGAGAGCTTCTTATTGATTTATTAATTACTGAAGCTTCCTATATTATAATTTTGTAATTAGATTGGTGTCTTTAAAGTTGGATAATGTTTTGCATTATTTTAGTTATTTGCATTTAAAAATGATTCATTGCTGACACCAAGCCTTAGACAGAAAAACAGTGACATCACATCACTTTAAAGCCTTAAAGTATATTCCATATAATTTCCTTCAAAATACTCAACGCGATAATCTAATTGTAGTGTAGACAATTGTACAATGCATTGTACATCCACATACATAATTTCCTCAATATCACTTAAACTCTTCCTCTGCATTAGCACTGAGTTATCAATACTATTGAAACTTCCATACACGCATATTTTGCCACGAATATTTTGCAAAAATTTTGTACGATCAATTCGTTACAGCAATCAATTTGTTATCATAGAAATTGATAACAATAAAACCTCTAGAATGGAAGTAAAGCTTCATGCATTTCACAGCAGTGACACAAAAATCGCACGCATTTTCATTTAGATACACTTGTCAACGGCTGAGTCATTTGGGATAGAATCAGTCACATGTGCAATTGTAGACTTTTCATTGGTTCTTCTTGCCCCAACTTATTTCCCCCGGATGTGCCTCGACCTTGAGCGCGACCTCAATTTCCATTCAACAATCTATTTCTATGGTTACAGCAACACTAGCCAGTTGACTCAAAAGGAAAATATACAAGAGTAGGCAAATAATAAACAAGTAAATTAGGAGAAGTGAACCTCTTTGACTACGGAATCTTGTAGGTAGGTATAAAGAAGACATTAACCTTCTAAGTTGATCAAAAAGTGTGAAAACGTCAAAATATATCATATGATACTCGTACATGAATCAACCGAAGGCTATTCTACATTTTCTTTGGCATCAATGCATTCATTATGTCTAAAACAGAGATTTCATAATTAATTATGTGATAATGATTATTATATTTTTAGTTATTTATATAATCATTTTGTAATTATTTTTATGATTACATTTTTATGCATAAATAGCTAAATAATCTTGAAATCTAATGACGCTACGCGAATTGTAGAGATAAAAATTTTCCAATCAGTTGCAAATAGAGCTGCAGTTTGTGATAACAACAACTTGCATTTTTTGTTACATTGATTAAAATGGGCAATCAGAAACCATTTCTGAAATGTATGTATTGCAGCTACATTGCACCTCCATTGGACTTCCATTTCAAATTGAAAAAAGTCATGATTTTGCTTGAAATGCATGTCAACTTGAACTGGACCTCAACTTGAATATTCTGTCGAGATTGCAATAAATTCAAAACAAGCAATTCAGAATAAACATTCAGATTAAGTAAATCACATTACTAATCTAGGCATGCACTACATCCCATACTCTGGTGGTGCACTATATTTTTTTGATCTTTATAGCTATGCAGTGTGTTACCGTACATGTATGAAATGTCTATATATTCGTGTGAAACGTAGGTACCTTTTGCAGGTGAAGGCCAGTGAAAACTCATTGAATCTTAAGTCAAGGTCTCGTGATCCCAAGAAATCAAAAACAAAGAAGAGTTCAAAATCAAGAACTAAACAGAGAGCAAAGAGTGGTATAGAAGAAATTGAAGATTTAACTGTATCAATGAATTTACGTGATGAATCTCCTAGTAGGTCCCCGCAACGGAGGAACCATTTTGATGACGCAGATCGATATTATATTCGCTCACCATTCTCACCAGGTATGAACTTTCTTGAAAATCATTTGAAGAACTAAAATATGCAACATTAGTGAGAAATTATTATTGCCTTGGTCATCGAGTTGCTGAGCAAAGTATCAACATGATTTTGTTGATGTTGCACATCAATGCAATGAAATATGTAACGCAGCACAATTGAATATTTAACATGTTGCATTTCGATAATGTTGAAATATGACATTTAGACACCCTTTAAGTAGGATCCAGGGTACAGCGAAAATTTCATAATATAGCAACTCATATTGTAAAAAGTTTGAATTGTTTGAATTTTTCATTTTTTCTGCTTCTTTGTTAGTACGAGTAATGTTATTCGGTATAATGTCATTAACTGAAAATGATAACCACAAAGCTTCTATAAAACTAATTGTTAAGTGAAATTGAAAATTACTGACATATTTTGAATAACGATGACCAGTATGTAGTACGATTGAGATAATCAACTTTGAATAATGTCATGATCAATGATAACTGCACAGTGTCTCAACGGATTCCCTGGATATGCTGCAAGGTAGCATCTGAATGTTTAAATGGTGTTGGATTATCCAAGAAGCATATGAACATTATGTATTTCGATTGATGCCTCGTTGGAGTTTGAAGTTCGTGAAACTGGAGCAAAGTCTTGGAAAAGTAAAATAAGCTATGTGTTCACCACTAGGATAAAAATACATGCCTTGTTTCGTTTTAGATTTTTTTTCGTTTTTTCAGATTTTTCCAAATAGTAGCATGAGTACATGAACGTGTTTTGTAGCCATGTTTTTAAAAATGGTCTTGACACGGTTTAACATTTCCAACAATTTCATGATTGCATGATTTTTATTAATCCTCTCCATTCTTGGTCCATGCACTGCATATAGGTACATGGTCCTGCAATAAGAATTCGAGTGAACATTTCAGAAAAAATCTACTCTCTTTTCTGACGCTACATTTTGTGTCTCATATTGACGGTCATTTATTAGTCAACATATTGACGAAACGTATCAAACACTTTGCAGTTTATCATTCGAAATATTTCATATAAATGTATTAATGTCGCTGGATTACTCACTTTTGAAGGTTTTGATCGTCCAATTTATGGTGGAAATAATTTTCAACATTCTCCCGGAGACCCTGCAATTCCTCGCTCTGTTGTTCCAGCAATTAGAATGACGCATAACACACCTTTGCATCATCACAGCCACCCAAATATGTCTATGTTTCATTCCGATGCGGAACCTCAACTAACTTCATTACGTCATCAAATTCCTCATCTCTCTCCTTGGTTGACAGAGCAGATACATGGAAACTCAAACAGCCCCTCGAGCGGGTGAGATATAGATGCAAACTAATAAATTATTATGTTCAAAATCACCAGCACAGAATGATGTTACATAATTCATAGTTTCAAGATAACCTGTTATAATTTTTACAGGGTGGTGTCGTGTTGCCGGTCTGAGTTGCGTGAGGATGATGCGAGTTGAATTGATATAAATAAACAATGGATATATACAAATATATATACGAGGGTCATCTAAAAAGTTCATGCCAATGGCCTCTAAAATGTAAATGATAATCAGAATTCCATATTGACCATTTAAAGCTTTCAAATTGGTTCATTGCTGACTCAGTCACGCAATTCCTTTATTGGAAATTCTTTTTATTGGAAAAGACAATCGTTGGACGTGTGCAGAACACAAAGATTCTCCGAAATAGTTTGAGTTCTCAGGAGATTCATCAGAGCCCCTCGCTTCTGAAACTGATGATGATCGTGACTTATGACGGAGAAGGAGTGATTCTGGTTCAGGCAGTTCCGGAAGATGCAGCTGTAAATGCGGATCACGCATGCCAACCTGCGACCGGCCATCGGAAGAAAGATCTCTTCTTTTGCAAAAACTCATCTGGGTACTTCTATTATTCCCCCCCCCACATTTCTGTTGTTGACACCCGGGAGTATTGCATCGTTAGCGATCTTCTATTGCTCCTAAGGGCAGTCTCACTAATCACTGCGCAAAAGCGCTGAGTTTGTAATATTCCTCTTATCTGACTTGTAGAACATCTACAGCCTCAGGATTAGACAACTGCCCGTCATTTGTCTGTAGACAACAATTCCACGAAGTTCACGATCACAGCTGTACCTTGAATTCTGAGTATCCAAGGGACCAATCTTTCATCTCAGGGCTCAAGTAAGACTTCTCAGTGGTGTTGCACTGTCACTCAGTGACAGATGAAGTCTATTCTAAATCCAAAGTGACTAAGTTTGACGAAATTTGATGAATTTGGAAAAGCTGGAAAATGTGGGGAGGGGGTAAGAATAGAAGTACCCTCATCTGCAAAATGCAATTCTTTTGCATGACAATGAAAGACCTCGTACTGCTCGCGTGGTGTAGAATCTGATAGACTCTTGCGGATGGGAAACATTGCTTCACTCTCTATATTCAGCCGATCTGAGCTCGTGAGATCATCATATTTTTCCTGTATTCAAATTTCCAATAGGAGGTAAACAGAAAATAATAAAATAAAGGTAACAGAAAAAATAAGAGGCATTCAGATGAGGAAGCATTAGCTTCTACAGATCACTCCATCAGAGACGCTGTTCGTCATTATTCAGCAGGTGAAGTTCACGCTTTACCAGGACGCTGGGATCGTTGACGCTAAGGGACAGTATTTCGAAGGAACACAAAACGTAAAAAACAAAGAGCATTTTTATTGTTGCTGAATAATGGTTCATTAGCGATGCGATTATTTGTTTAATGCATTATTGAGGCAGCTGACCGCTTCAACAATCGATGCATTCTTTCAAGGTCTTCAGAAGGCCCTTGACAAATGCCGGGAAGGTAGAAATGCGTGACTGAGTTCACAATGAACTGATTTGCAAGTTTTTAACAATCAATGTGAAATTCTGATCATCATTTACACTTTGGAGGCTATCGGCACGAACCTTTGCAGAAGTAGGAAGCAATTTGCATGACAGACGAGTGGTAACATTGCGAGCGGAACGCAGACGAAAGAACTCATGGAATAGGTGACACTCAATATCGGCACAGGTCTAAAATTTTAGTGACAAGATCTAGTGATAGAAAGGATGACATTATTGTCGTCATGAAGATTAATTCCAATAATATTGTAAACTCTCCGCTCAACATGTATATTTTAACAAATAATCTGTCACATTGCAAAAGCAAGCAAAGTAGCACGTCAAAACTGACCGATTAATTGCTACTCATGTCACTTGAATAAGATATGGATGTCACAGCCAGCTCGCCTTAGATTTTGATTGACAAAAATGCGGCGACAAACGTTTCTTATTATATCTGAAATGTACTCGTTCCACTTCATATCGGAGGAAGGAGCCATTCCCAAATACGAAAAAGAATTCACTTCAAGATGGTGTTTCGTTGCGCCGATGTACCGCATGTCGCAACGGTCACAAGAGGATTTGTAAACAACATTTGACTTCAGACTGATGGCAATTTTATCTTTGTTGGGAAAATAGTCATTTTCGAGGTTTTGAAAACCTGCTTGATAAGCTGATTCGGTAAATGTTGATTCAAGCCTTTAATTCTGTTTTTGAATCCTGTACTACCCTCAGCAATGAACGGAACTGACCAAAATAAAGTAGCTTTCTTTTCATCAACATTTTCTCAATCGATTGCTGGCCTTGAAAAGACTTTCCTTTTTTGAGTTCGACTTTGGACTCTGTTTCAAAAATTAGTGGATCAAGCCATTCTGCTTAAATAGTTCAATTATCTTTTCAACAGCCGCATCGTGCAAAGAGTGATCGGAGCAAATGCGAAAATAGAGTTCTCACAGCAGCTGCTTGGGAGCTTACGCATGGAAATGGCTACAAACTCCAGTGTTGGTAGTTTTCAAATGAAAATCAATTTTGAATTGCTCTGATTTTAGCGTTATGTTAGTGTCAAGAGAAACCAACGAATCGTTGACACTTTTTCCACTGTGAATTTTAGGTCATTGTCGAGCGAAAAAGAGCAAAGCAATCGTCTACGGCGACGATGGAAATCGAATGTTTTTTTACAAATCCTCTTTTGACCGTTGTGACATGCGTTACATCGGCTCTGCGAAATGCTATCTTGATACTCGCATCGCTGAGCAGCCTGTATCGACAGAGGCATCTACGAGGGGTGATTGATAAGTTCGCGGCCTGACATAGAAAGCTTAAAGCCAGGCCATTATGCACATGTGGATTGATACAATGGAATGTGCTGACGGCGCATGACGAGTGATCAGTCGATCCGGTGAACTGTTGGTAAACCACATCTACTTAACTTCAGTTACTAACTTATCAGTCAGTTAGTCAGATAAGTGTTGCGTAAGATGGATCACGTTTCAAGTCGAGCTGTCATTCGTTATCTCGGCTTGAAAGGACTCACACCAAAGGAGATTCATGATGATATGGTTGGAACACTTGGTGAGAAAGCTCCGTCCTACACCACAGTCAAGAAGTGGGCTTCAGAATTCAAGCAAGGAAGAGAGAGCTTGGAAGATGATCCCCGTTGTGGAAGACCAGTGACAGTGAGCACAGAAGATGTGATCGATCATGTTCAAAAGATTATTCTTGATGATCGCCGTACAACCGAGCGAAAGATTGCCTTCGAACTGAAGATTTCACAAGAGCGTGTCCATAACATCATCCATCATGAACTTGGCATGAACAAAGTTTCCGCGGAAAGCCAAGGTCACCAGGTCCGCGGGAAAGGTCATGGCCTCCATTTTTTGGGATTCGAAGGGAGTTTTGTTGTTGGACTTCCTAGAGACTGGTCGGTCTAGAGACTACGCTCATTTGTTGCAGCAGTTACGAGTGCAGATCAAGATCAAGCGGAGAGGGAAGCTCACGAAAGGCGTGCTCTTCCATCAAGACAATGCGCCTGCTCACACCTCCGCTACCGCCATGTCTGCCATCCAAGGTTGTGGGTTTGACATCATTTCCCATCCACCCTTTTCTCCTGATCTGACACCATCGGACTTTCATCTCTTCCCAAAAATTAAATTGGAGCTCAGTGGTCAGCACTTCGCATCCAACAGTGACGTCATGGAGGCCGTTGAGGAGTATCTGGACTCCAAAGACTCACACTTCTATGAGCAAGGGATCCGCGCATTGCAGCAACGTTGGGCTAAGTGCGTTGATTGTAGGGGCGATTATGTCGAAAAATAAATATGTATCGTATGCGAAATATGCTTTTTTCTATATCGGGCCGCGAACTTTTCAATCACCCCTCGTATGCATGTCCAAGCAAATTGCTTTATTTTAAACGATTTGTCCACTGAAGATGGTGCGCGAACAGCACTGAAACATGTCAGGTTGAAATAAAAACTTTTGATCGCCATGAAATCAACACTGGGTTCATCATGTGTCAAAGTATGTAGGCCTATATGTGTATGTATTATTGTATACTGAACAGTATTGTATTGTTATCCAAAAACCCTGGTAATTTACCCACTTCAAGAAATTTCAGATTTAAACTGCATGATGTGCTTCACAAATGTTGACATTTACATGTAAATGTAGTTCTCTCATGATCCTTTTGCAGGATAGAAATCCAGCCTAGCTTGATTCATTATCATGTTATATTTGCAAATGCGCTCATATCAGTGTCTAATAAAATGTTGTAAAGCACAGGGACATCCATTATGTTACAGAAGATTTGATCCAAATAAGAGAGATGTGATGACAGACACCGATGAATTAGATCGATCAAGAAGTGACGAATTAGGGAAACTTATTGAAAGGATTGAAGACCTAGAATGCGAGACGAAGGTAAAGAACGAGCATCTCAGTAAATATGGCTTTCATTTTACACGGACATAATGTGTTTTACAGTTAAAAGATCGTGAATTAGAAACGAGTCGATGGGTGGAGAGAGAAATGGACAAGAAGATAAAAGATGTAGACGATGTATTACATCTACAAGCTCAGGTAAGGTAAAACTTCAAATGTGCACAGTGCATAGCCTCTTGTATCCATAAATTTATCATTTCAAAGTAAAGGGATGATTGATGAATTTCGAGTTGAAAAATATACAAAATTCTACAATTTCGCTATCTTAAGTGAGAAAAACTATTCCTTTTCTATTTTCTATCATGATGTGGTTTACAATGCATGCGAAATAATAGGAAAAATAAGTTTTGATATGCACAGCATCGACTTTACTTAACTTTCTTTCCTTACTGATGTTATGATTAAAGATTATCAACGAACTTTGTCAATAGCTGAATGAAAATATTGATTTTTTGAGTTTTACATGCAAAATGAGAGTACTTTTTTGTTTATAACTGAAGGTTCAGATGTACTTTCTGTGGGCATCATTAAATTCTAGTTTTAGCACACTAATGACGTGTCGTCCAGACCAACGAATCTGAAATAATCAGTAAATGCTGCATTTTGCAATCATAATTTAAATAGAATGATTAAATATTCAGCTGCACCGCCATGAATTTAATTATGGGAGCAGACCTGAAAAGTTGACATTTCATTCAGTTTCAGAAATCATCAACAGGCATACAAGAAGTTCACGTCTCTCAACATCGGCACTACTCCCTATTTGAACCTGTAGCCATCCCCGAAGCAACCTTGAGATGCTGGTTCAAATAGGAAGTAGTGTCGATGTTGAGAGGCGAGAACTAAACTTGTTGATGATTTCTGAAACTTGTTGAAATGGCAGCCATTTAGATCTGTTCCCATTTTTATCCTTATCCACTTCAGGCTCTGAAGCGCTTCTACATTCAGGGGCGAAATCCTTTAGTTCCAAAGTATTTCTCTAAATCGCATGAAATTCACGGTATAACACATTTAGTGCATGAGTGAGCTTCATAGTGATGATATCCATGTGATCTAACCCTCATGTTGCTACTGTAAACAGCAGTTAAAAATTTTAAATAATTAATGTTGATCAGTTTTTAAAATTTTTAACATTTTACCTGCTTTTGGCCATAATTCACCTTACTGAATGCTATTGACACTGCCAAACTGGTTGAATCAACTGAGAAGCTGTTGTGGAGCAAAAAGAGATTAATAAGATTAATGGTGCAAGTAATACCACTAATTTATACGTACCGCAAATGAAATGTGAAAGATTATCCGCCAAAAGTAGCCTTTCCAATGTATGTGTGAAACGGTATTCTACGGTTCTAAATAACGTGAAATATGATTACATAGAAGAAAGACGATTTGCAGAATTCAAAGGATAAAATAAGCGACACAAAACTGCTTACTGCAAGTGCCATAATTGCTTAATATTTCAATAAGTAATATTCACATAGAATTCGATTTTCTAATACTTTGTTCGATATCAATTCAATAGTATAATATATGATCATGATATGAGTCATACTTACATCTATAAAATACTGTCCTCACATTGAAAAGTAAGGTGCTTGGTTGAATGTTATCTTACAAAATGTTAGTGAAAGAAGTACTTTTCAAAATAGGTCATAAATTTGACATTTCAGAGGACAAACGCGGCGATTTGCTGAAAAGTTCGAAAAAATGTTAAAAGTCCGGCTTATTCCGGGATCCCCCCTCAGTTACGGATGCTGCTAAACTGAGGAAGCAACTGAATATTTAACTGTTATATTTACGTCATGGCTTACAATTGAAGCGGCCACTTCTGAGAAACGAGTTTCTGAATAACTAATTGTCTTGCAGTAATGTTACCATGTTTGCATGAAATTGTTTGAAATTTGGAACTTGAATTTTTATTCAATTACAATTTATCGACATTAGTTCGATTTCATCTCTGCTGTCAACAGATGATGTGACAAAGAAGTTGATGTGTCCTTCAGTCTGCATGAATTAGGAAATTCAATCAGTGGCACTGATGCCAAAACGACATGCACGACATGTGTGCTGAAGAACAGATGACACAAATCATTTAACTCCAAGCAGGATTCATTGAATAACTAGTACTAGACAGGCTTGGTTTCTGCCCTATACGGCTCGGCCCCGTGTTCCTGTGACTCAGTGTTAAACAACATTGGCCATCGGTCAATGGTTTCTAGCATGGTTGGAACCGGCCGTGGCATCTCTGTAGCTTGCGTCACTGTAGCCAGGTGCTAGGCTGGCATCTCCTAAATTGTTTCTAGCTTGTATTTTTGTTTTTTTTATTGACTTGTTACACTAGAAAAGTGGGATTTTCAGTTCGAAAAACATGTGCGGTACCTACTGACTGAACTGAGACCGTTAGACATCATTCGATTTCTATATAGCATGCGCGGTAGGTCTACCGGCACTCCGGATGAACAAGAGCTCTCGATGAAGTGCACCGGCACTGATTTCTATCAATTTCTATCCAAATTAATCTTCAATCAGGTAATCAGACAATTATTCGGAATTTGATGAGATAGTTTGCTCGCGCATGAAGAAAATTCAGCAGAGCGCGCAATAACATATCCAAGATATGAAAAAATTCACGGTAGATAGGCTAGATATGTCTTCCATCACAAGAGAAACGCTTGTCGATGAAGTTGCAGTGATTGCTATTGTTTTCTTAACATGCTTAAACTGTTTCTTAGATCTGTATAAGATCTAAATAAATTGACAATTAAAGAAGTAAATGAAGTTATTCCAACGTTGTATGTATACACCGCATGTCTATAGAGTAGGTCTATAGGCTATTTAATGGCGGATTCAATGAAAAAAATCCGTATCATGACTGAGTTGAACCTACTCAACTAAGTTACTGATTCCCTTGACCGAATTCACTGGAATTCATTTGTCAGTCATCTAAAAGCAATATGATTCCCCGATCATCCCCGATTGCTCTTCCAACAAGACTTGCGTTCATGTCAGCGACCTGAAGAGAGTCAGCCAATGACCTCAGAAAACTTGTGTGTTCGCGACACATAGCATTGATCCTCCTCCTAAAGGATAATTAATGAAGGTAGGACATCAACTTTGCTTATTTTATTTATAAAAGCATTCATATCGAACACAATGCAAGGTTGCAAGGCACTTCATTAAAACAGAAAAGTTTTCAACGACCGACGAAAACTGTTAAGTGCTAGGCCATTGTCCATGAGATTCAAAGGAGGCCACCCGTTATCGCGATACTGCAGCGGTGAAAGCTCAGTCTCCCAAGCAAATGGGTGTTCGATGCACATTGCACGTTTTTACATCATTCGATTGAAGATCTTGAAACTCAGTACGGTCTGCGATATGACACACCTCCATCAGGCGCTACGACGACATCCTGTGAAGGGTCCTGAAAGCATGTGCTGCCATCCGAAATGAAATGCGCTGATGTACAGGGAGTTAATGCAGCTGATGCAAGATCGGGTGATGCACTCATGTCTGCGAGTTCCTGTTCTATGAGGCATTCTGCACAGCCTGTGGGCGACGAAGAAGGTTTTCATCAAACTCAGAAGCGGTAAACTAGGGTCGATGTTATGTAGAGGTTTCTACTTACAATTCTTGCTGAAAGACAGACCGATAGAGGAAACTGAGGATGAAGATAATCATGTTCACGACACTAGATGAAACCTCTTCTTGTTGGAATTTTCTACTTGTTGTGAGGAATCAATGCAAGACACGAAAAGCTGAGGACACTGTAGTGTGTGGCATCATGAGGGTGGAACAAAAGATGACATTACCTTCTATGACATTTAGACAACTTGAACTAAAGCGTGCAAGCACAATTCTTGTTATGAATTTCGGACTCTATTTCAGTTTACTGGTTAGAGGTATATTTTTGAGTTATGGATGCGCTTCATGATTATGGCACTTGTCTTAACCAGCGCATTGATCGTCTTTTATCATGACAATAATGACATCGGAGATCTTCATTGAACTCTAAAACCCGAACTTTATTGAGTGCAAGTGTGCCATATAATGCCCCTACGGAGACTGAAGATACGAAATACTCACAGTCTTACACGTATATAACTCTGCCTCCAAAGAATTTACGATTATTGTTTATGCGTACTTTGAGGATTCGAGGTTCGAAAAACAAGAAGAGTAGACCTAATGCGGGCACATTACATCATCTGTTTTAGCCTTAAGATGATCATATGAAAAATTATATATTCTAAGAGAATATGGCGCCCAAAGAGAATAATAATTAATTATTATAGTAATAATCAGTAAAAAGAAAATAAGTAAACAGTAGACTGATAATTTCACTATTCAGTTGGAATTTTTTATTTCTAATTGAAACAGTAAATTCAATACATGGATTTGTAGTCAGCAGCCGCTTCCAAGAACCTAGTTCTTACAAAGTACCACTGCTCGATTTTGAAACATTATTTCCATCTTCTGACATTTTATGATGGACGATG
Source organism: Prostheceraeus crozeri (assembly GCA_907163375.1). Classification (NCBI taxonomy): domain Eukaryota; kingdom Metazoa; phylum Platyhelminthes; order Polycladida; family Euryleptidae; genus Prostheceraeus; species Prostheceraeus crozeri. The sequence continues at coordinate 164,154 of CAJQUW010010639.1, forward strand.
AGGTAGCACCCGAATTCTTCTGTTCACTTACATTTCATTCGCTTTTTCACTTTAGTTGAAACATAAACTAGAAATGAATCACAGTGCTTATAAATATGACTAATTGACAATTCATCTCCTTTACTTCGTAACAGGGTTCAAGCTTTAAAATCATCTATTGTCTTTAAGCTGATTTACATATGAACATCGATTGATCGTATCCCTTTTCCTATTGATTTTCAACAACTGTTTCAGCTGAAAGAAGCAGAACGACAGCTGGATTTACAGACGCGGATCAATCAAGATTTACATACAGAGGTAGAGACAGTTAGTGCATTGTAAATTTTCTCATCTAATGGAGCATGTGGAAGTGGGATAATTTGTCTTTGCAGAAAAAGAGGCTACAAAATGATCTTACGGATAAAGAGCGAAGCATCTTGGAATTACAGTCGGAAGTTGACAACTTGGACAAAGTTATTACGGTGAAAGTGAGTACATATAATGCTTTGTGATATTTTTATTGATGTCACGTTCAAGCATGTTTTTCAGCATTAGTTAGTAGTTAAGTAGGGATGGCGGAGTCGGAGCACTATCAAGTGATGAGACTAGAGACTCCGGCTTGCATCATCTCGATGAACTGATACACGTATTTTGAATCGTCACAAATATTTACAAACAATGCATCTCATTCGATGTAACGTTTACGGTCACATGCTTAATTGTTACTTCTTGAAGTAATAGATACTTACTTGTACATCATCAAAACGATTTTCCTATCGTTATATCACTCAAATATGATACAATGTATCGAATAAATTGAACATCACTTCCCGATTAGTTTTGCGATTATTTGTATGATTTCAGCAACAATCAATAAATTTCCTTTGATTCAATGAGCAATTTAGAACAGTCCAAAAAGTTGATTAGTTTACAGTATATTTGAGAATTCCAATATGCATGTAATATTGTCTGATTTCCAATAGTGCCGCCCAGGTTGACGTTTGGTCTAATATATACTGCCTGACATAAAAAATGCTCCACTCAAATATATGAACTTTATTCCACTCACACTCATGAATTATAAGATAGCATTTTATATAAAACATTATATTTGAATAAATGGGAGACATTAGTACCGAGTATGTCCTCCCCGCACTGAAATGCAGCTTTGAAGTCTCATCGGCATCGAGTCGCAAAGATGATCAAGCCGTTCCTGATCCAGCAATGACCATTGATCGATGAGTCTCTCTGAAAGAGCTGTCAGTGTTGATGGCGGATGATCATATGCATCTCTCACTTTCCGACCAAGTTCATCCCAAGCATGTTCGATCTGAGACAGGTCGGGGGAGCGTGAAGGCCAATGGAGGATGCGAATTCCAGATCTCACTATCGCTGTTGTCACATAATGAGCTCTGTGTGGTCGAGCGTTGTCATCCTGGAATATGAGGTTGAGTTCATTTACCGTTGGGATGACGATTGGAGATATGATATTCGATAAATATCGCTCTCCGTTCAAGTTCCCATTCACAATGACTGCGACAGTTCGACCTCCGTACCAGATACCGGCCCAGATCATCAAGCTACCACCACCATAGTGGTCATGCTCAGATATGCAGCAGGGTGAATACCTCTCACCAACCATTCGATGCACTCTAATGCGACCATCGTGAAAATCCAAAGTGAAACGGGATTCATCCGTCCACATCACTTGACGCCATTCCTCTGTGCTCCACGACAGATGCTGCTCACACCATTCCACACGCTTTCGCTTGCGTTCGAGACCTGCGGAGAAAAAAATTGGTAGTGAAACAATGTCATTGTGTGAAATTCTCGCATTACTTACTTAGAGGAATTCTTACAGCAGGTTGGTATGACCTCAGGCCCGCTTCTGCTAGACGGCGATATGCTGTTCGTATACTGCATGCAATTCCTGCTGCAGCTTTCCAGCTGATGGCCAGTCGAGGAACACTCTTAAAGCGATTGCGCTTTGCTGAGATAACCAACTTCCTATCGGTAGCATTGTTTGTCAATCTCGGTCTCCCTGATCCTGTCCTTCTTTTAACATTTCCATCATTGTTCCATCGACTCCACCACCTGCTCACAGTGGAGTGTGACACACCCAACTTCCGTCCAACAAACCTACAACTCTTTCCACATCGTAGCATTCCAACAGCCATTCCTTTTACAAACTCTGATTGCGACATTTTTGCTTCAAAATTTAGTCAGAAAGAATTGCTTGATAGTGATAAAAGGTCGAATTTGAAATGCATCAACTATGCCAAAGATATCGACAATGGACAGCTGCTTTATATTAGCATGACAAATTTGATGTATAGAAATCCTGGTCAGTGCAGTATGAAATAAAAGTCGTCCACTTCCATAGAGATTTTCTATATCAAGTGAATCGTTTTTAATGTCATAGAGTATAGACTAATCAAGAAACAACTCCCCTAAAACTGTATTTTGTTCGCATTTTCATTTTAAAATCTCTGAAAATTAAGTTCATATTAATGACACTATAGCCACGTTAGGGAGGTTGCCCCATGTGATAACCGGTGCTCCCCTGAAATCATATTTATATGATGGGTATCTGCTTGCAGTAGGACATGTAGACAAGTGATATTTTACAGCTAGACGACCGTTAGGTCAATTCCTATGCGAAAATCTTATACTTTGCACAAAGCAACTATACAGTATATATTCTAGCTAGGCCGTCATCATCGATAGGGTCTAACAACGCCACTTGGATGTCAGGGTCTGCTCCTATTTTCGTTTTCAGCCGTCAAATTTCTCTTAAAGGTGCCTTTCATGATCTTTTCGAATCGCTCTCCAAAAAAGACAATTTTAAGATTTCGAATGTACCGGTATCTTATCCTCGAAATATAAACCTGGTCGCAGTCCACACCACGTGCACCTCTCTGTTAATTGTCATCTACACTACAATATGATCACATCATCATTGCTGTGATCGTCAGTTGTCACGATGCTATGTGAGTATATTGCGATTACATGGTTCATTGCATTCAAGTTTGGATAATCATTAATTATATGCAGTGATATACCAAAATGTTTATGCCAAATATACGAGTAAATAAAATATGAATATTCATACCAACATGCAAAGCTTACGTTATGCCAAAAGCAAACTGTAAAGCATTAGATCTAGCTACAACAACATTCGTGGATCTATTTGTGGGAATACGGATTCGCTAATGCTTGATGCGAACAGCTAAAGATGCTCCTGTATCTGGGTACTTTACACAATCACATTCATGGAGTAATCTAGCTTGATTTGGCCCACTCATCCCATCCTTGCGGTAGATATGTGCAACACATTAAATGATACCACAAATAGGGGAATTGGTACTTGCTCTGAACGCAGAGATAAGGCCGGGTATTGCGGTGGTGCATTATTTTCACGTTCTTCTACTACTTACTGGGCCTGCTCCAGGAGTCGTAGTCCTATCAAGAGCCGGATCAAATCCCAGAGTCCGAATCTGAGTTCCATCAATTTGATAGGATTCTGCATCCCTGGTTGAAAGATTGTATAAACCTAAATGAAAAATTGTGGTATACTGCATATTCAACCAAAAATCTCATTTATTAGCCTATACAATATATGGCGCAGTCAAGCACTTCTATTGAAAATGGGTCAGAGCACTGGACACAAAATCACATAAACAAAGCAATGAGAGCCTATATAATGCCCGTGAAAACCCTTCTATAAGTAAGGAGAATGTAAGTGGAAATATTCGTATCGAGGGAGTTCAGAGCCCTCGAAACATATCAGGTCCTTCTGATGAGAATGCTAGTGAGTCATCTTTTAGAGCACCAACAAGTATACATTTACTTCACTCCGTTGAAGGGAGAGCTACGAAACATCGATCAGCTTCTTCGTTGTAGGCAATTTTAATAACTTCTTTAGCGTTATACCGTATATAATTTCGAAAATTCTGCTGGCCGAAAAAACTTGATTACCCTAAATTGTGCTCAATTATGCTTAAAATACTCTTAAATTGCATTAATGTGCTCGAAAGTTGGAAAAATCTAGCATTTCGAAAAATCCTGTAACTATCTGTAATTTTGCATGTTACAGCTAGCATCACAAAATCATGTTATATTTTCTGCTTTTAAAAATTTGAATTTCCTTTAATTAACTAGACAATCAGTTACAGAATGAATGTCGTCGATGGTCGAAATGCATGTAGACCTAACGAGAAAACCGGCCGTCCAGACGGCTATCAAAATTTATGGCCAGGGCCGGGTTGGGCCTGCGGTCGGTTCCAAACCTGGTATGAGCAATTTTCCAAGATGTGATTCAGAAGCAATTTTTGTTTTGTATGATTGAGTAAATCCAAGATATAGCGACTGTGTACACTAAGCTTGTTATGAAATTACTTTAAAGTACATGCACATTCAATTTACATTTTTTGGTACTAATGAAATCTTTTAAAATAAAATTTCGTTCGCAATTTTAGCAGAGAATAAATCATGTATTTCAGGAAATAGAGGGCTTGAATCACTGATAATGCTCATCACGAGAAGCGACAAACGTCGATGTATGCTTATCACTGTACATAAAGCACATCAAGTATGTTTTCAGTTTTTTCATCTGTTTTTCATTTTGACCACATGCAGTGGTTGAAAGGCCTTTAGTCCGGGAGGTACTGACACTTTCTTCCAAAATTCACGCACAAAGGGCTTAATAGCATGGATTGGTGGATCTTGAAACGCTGAATACAAGAATCAAATTATTATTAAATGTCACATCTAACCTTTCGGTTATAGGTATGGTCAAAGGATTCTCATTGGAATCCAATGGTAAAATTCAAGAAATATCTATGGATTGTGAAACACTTTCGTACATTTTCGTACATGGCAATTTTCGTACATTTTCTTTTGCAGAAAAGAAGCTATTTATCAGAATGTCATGAAATTTGAAACATGATTCAGCTCAGAACATCAACTTTAATATAAAAGTTGAAGTGAGTCAGATGATTCAGTATTTAATGTCTGAGAGCCTCTACAAAATGAGTAAATTTCATGTTTTGACTTAATTTTGGCGATTTTACTCATTTTGTCATCAGACAGTAAATACTGAATCATCTGACTCACTTCAACTTTTATATTGAAGTTGATGTTCTGAGCTGAATCATGTTTCAAATTTCATTCTCATACGATGATGAAAATCATCCCAGCAGCCATTTATAATAGAATATAATGCTTAATAGTTTAAGTAGTCCTAATGAGGACTGATGGCGTTTTCCCATCCGCAAGTGTACAGATGCAATGCTACTGTAACCATTGGATTAATCAGCTCTTAAAAGATCTCGATGGAGCTTTCTCGTGGCAACGAATTAAAATTGATCAGCTTTGGCCCAATATCTGGTAAAAGTGGAAATCTTAAGATTTGTAACACTGCTCATTCTTACTGTTAATATACTAATACCATAGATTCCAAACATTGCCGCATACATGTTCAAAACATAGTTGACCAGTTTGCGAGTCAGGCGATGCATTTCACAGGCATGTAAAGAGAGTTTCTGACTCGATATAATTTATTGGTCGAAAATAAAAGGGTATAAATTTACACGTCGCACAGCGTGACGGGCCTTCGGCGTCCAGCGCCTTCTTAACGGTCGATCGTCAAATGGCGGTCTGCAAACTCGGTGTGAAGATTTATAAAGAAGTGAATGATACTAAGAATTGTGTTGCTTGTTGAATGTGAGGTGATCAAAGTGAGAGGGCAGACTGTAGCAAGGTAATTCATGTCTTCTATTGATTGTTGGCTTCAAGTGTGGTGATAGCTTTTGCTTCAGTGAATGTTGTGTCTCGAGCATAGAAATAGATTGTTGTTTATCTGAAACTGACTAGAATGGAAATTGACTCAAGGTCGCGGCACATCCGGGGGAACTAAGTTGGGGCATGAACCACCAATGAAAAGCTTAGAATCGTACATGTGACTGATTCTAACCCAATCATACAGCCGTTGACAAGTGTATCGAAGTCAAAATGCGTGCGACTATTGTGTATTGCATGAAGCTTTACTTCCATTCTAGAGGTTTTATTGTTATCAATTTCTATGGTCTCGAGTGTTCGCCAGCTTAGCAATGAAATCGACCTGAAAATCCTCGATGCTACCTAAATCATTATGTTTATTTTTATTATGCTCATAGAGAGCGCTGGATGCAGACCTATTAATAATTGCACGTCTATGTTCTGCGTGCCGAGTGGAGAATTTCCTTACAGTCTTTCCAATGTAGCATTCTCCACATTTATTACACGTGTACCTATATACTACGTATTTATCACTACATTTAAACTTAGGTAAATATTTACAGATTTGACAGCTACAAGTATTATAGAAATTTTTATTTTTCCTTATTTGGTTTACCGTCTGTCTACCGTATTCATTAATAACTGTAACAGTTATTAATGGTGTTCTAGTAACATGAATTTAATGACATTCTAATTAAAAATGGCTACAGTAACAAGAATTTTCCCAAGAAAAGGAACAAGCGTAGGAGTAGAAATAAAATCAAAAACCAAAATAATTGTTATTTTAAAGTTCCATTTATCAGCGATAAATGTAATAGAAAAATTAATAAAGCTGTTAAGAAGTTTGACTTACCTGTTACAGTTATTAATGAATACGGTAGACAGACGGTAAACCAAATAAGGAAAAATAAAAATTTCTATAATACTTGTAGCTGTCAAATCTGTAAATATTTACCTAAGTTTAAATGTAGTGATAAATACGTAGTATATAGGTACACGTGTAATAAATGTGGAGAATGCTACATTGGAAAGACTGTAAGGAAATTCTCCACTCGGCACGCAGAACATAGACGTGCAATTATTAATAGGTCTGCATCCAGCGCTCTCTATGAGCATAATAAAAATAAACATAATGATTTAGGTAGCATCGAGGATTTTCAGGTCGATTTCATTGCTAAGCTGGCGAACACTCGAGACCATAGAAATTGATAACAATAAAACCTCTAGAATGGAAGTAAAGCTTCATGCAATACACAATAGTCGCACGCATTTTGACTTCGATACACTTGTCAACGGCTGTATGATTGGGTTAGAATCAGTCACATGTACGATTCTAAGCTTTTCATTGGTGGTTCATGCCCCAACTTAGTTCCCCCGGATGTGCCGCGACCTTGAGTCAATTTCCATTCTAGTCAGTTTCAGATAAACAACAATCTATTTCTATGCTCGAGACACAACATTCACTGAAGCAAAAGCTATCACCACACTTGAAGCCAACAATCAATAGAAGACATGAATTACCTTGCTACAGTCTGCCCTCTCACTTTGATCACCTCACATTCAACAAGCAACACAATTCTTAGTATCATTCACTTCTTTATAAATCTTCACACCGAGTTTGCAGACCGCCATTTGACGATCGACCGTTAAGAAGGCGCTGGACGCCGAAGGCCCGTCACGCTGTGCGACGTGTAAATTTATACCCTTTTATTTTCGACCAATAAATTATATCGAGTCAGAAACTCTCTTTACATGCCTGTGAAATGTTCAAAACAGACGTCTAATAATCATATATCATAATAAGATGTCTAATAATAACCTTACCAACTACAGATGTTGGTAGTGGAAATACAATAGGACAATTGTCATCATAGGTTAAGGAAATTAAAAATGGATATTATAAAACAACAGGAGATCGATGGATAACAATGGGAAAAGTGGAGGTAAAACATCGAAATACAATAATGCTACTATACCGATTCTGACACTACACATGGTGGATAATGGTAATGGTGGATAAGTGGAAAGTGGATAATGGAGGCAAACAATAGAACTACAATGACACTCTACTACACCGAAAGCAATGAAATTATACACACTATACCTAAGTCTACACATGGAAAATACTATTTCTTCACTTGAATTTGTTATCGCCAGTTTCTTAATCCGTCTATAATACTTCATATAATCCCACATTTCTTCATTTGTTCTTCATTTGAAATACAATACATCGATCACTACTTCAGCTACCGATTAAGGGATATAAAACATAATACTGCAGCCCGTCAGTCAGCAGCAGGTACACGTCTAGTTGTGTTTCGACCCCTAACCTGAACACTCAAACCCAGACGATCGGGGTCCCACACATGGTGACTGACAAATTACTGAATAGGTAATGATATGTCTTGAAAGATATATCACAAAGATAAGTCAGACATCATTCAAATGTTACGTTTCCCACATGTAAACTCATCCTGTACATCAATCTTTGCCTTTTCGATTCCCACAAGTAAACAGATCCTGTTCATCCTCGAATCCCATAAACATGTAATCGATGTGTGATAAATATGTAATCCGCCTTTACACAAACTTCGCCTCATACATCAAGGCTTAACAATGGGAGTTCTCTCAGCTCCCGTAAGCCACGCTAAGCGCTCTGCATTCACTCTTCACCGCCCCCCCCCATGACATTCTAATAAATAGCTTCTTTTCTGCAAAAGAAAATGTACGAAAATTGCCAAGCGTTTCACAATCCATAGATATCTCTTGAATTTTACCATTGGATTCCAATGGGAATCTTTTAACCATACCTATAAACGAAAGCGACTGGCTGTTACACTTAATAAGAATTTGATTCTTGTAATCAGAGTTTCAAGAACTACAAACCCATGCTATTAAGCCCTTTGTGCGCGAGTTTAGGAAGAAATCGTCAGTAGCTCCCGTCCTACAAGGAAAAATATAGTCTTCGATCGATTAGAGGACTTATCCCAATGGCATCAAGTTTATCTTACAGGATAGATTTAATCTAGGCTCTATTACATCAATTACAGAAAAATTCTACATGTACGTATGCGTAGAATGTAATTATGTATAAAGCTTCTCTGTCAAATATTCTCTCAGCTTAAACGAAAAAATGTAGCCCACAGTTGGATCAAATTGTCATATTCAGTTCATTCACTTCCTGATTGAAGAATGATATTTGTATTAAAACGTAAAAAGTATTGTTTCAAATTAAATTAGGATGTACAGCCAATTATTGTTATTTAGAAATCATCAAAGGGCCTTGGTAGCAAAACGTTTATTTCTCAAAAGAGAACATAGAATTTGCAGCAATGACCATAGTGGAAGTCATGAAATTACATGACATGATTATGATGCTGTATAGACTATCAAATATCAAATAATGTGATATAGGGCATCCATAAACGATACGATGGTAAACTAATACATAACCTTGTACGATGGTAAACTTTAAAGGCGGTTCATAGCGGAGTGTAGATACGACATCAGCGGAATTAACGTTTAAGAGCGGCGGAATCTACTTGTGCTTGGTTGTGTCACTACTCCAAGTTCCGCCTAAATTTGAAGCCACCGGTCACATCTCAATACATAACCCAGTCAAAGCGACTTGAACTTCATACTGCTTTTCTTGCTCTTCTTGCTCTGTTTGTCTGTCTCTTCGGTAACTCTTTGCTCTCCTTCACAAATTCAATTTCTTGGGTCTTCACTTGGCTTTTGATCTTCTTCACCGCTCTCTCCATTGTCGTGTGCAGCACTTTTAGCACTCCGTTGTGACTCCAAGAGCACATTCCACCAAGCGCACATAATTATGGTGTAATGTCCCTCTCTCTCCACATTTGCATCGGTCGCACTCCTATATTTTCCATCTTTTCAAGTTTACTGGCGAAAGTAACACATCGCAAGTCGAAAAAATGATCGAGCTGCACTTAATCATTCTTATTCTATATACAGGGTGTCCGAAAATTGGCGCAGATTATTATTTTGACATGAAAGCGAGATATCACGTTCAAAATTTACACACTTATTTGATTGGCTTCTCTGATTGGACAGGCAACTAGCACATCATATAGTTCTGACTATGGCAATATGGCTGTCACGAAATGTTCTGAATATTCATCACTAACAAAGAAATTGACAACAATAACACTTCTAGAATGGAACTTAAGCTTCATGCAGTACACAATAGTTGCACATAAATCGTAAGCATTTACACTTAGATACCCCTGTCACCGTCTGCATCATTGGAGCTTTTATTTGGTCATTCATGCACCAACTTAGTTCCTCCGGATGTGCCGCGACCTTGAGTCAATTTCCATTCTAGTCAACTTCAGATAAATAGTTTATTTCTATGATCACTAAGTAGGCAAGGATCAGTTGGTCAAAAAATCGTTTCGTTCAACACCCCTCACACAGAAGATTTGATGCATCTAGGCATAACTACAGGTCTTCTAGAACATCCCCAGGCAGTTCGTCAACTTAAATTATGGTGACAGCAAAAATCTATATGAGTTTTAAAAATAGTACTTAAATGCTACTTACAAAATGTGAGAAATGTAAAAAATAAGTTGCCTTTGAAAATTCAAATTTTAAGCCATTTACTCTGAGAAATAGTGGTAACACTTTATATCTATGGAATCCTCTCAGTATAATCTTTCCGAATATTGTAGCAAAATGTACATATGATGTTCAGATATGTCAATAAATCCCCTTTAGATAAAACATAAAAATCTTGTCTTTTTAAAACTGTTTTCTCTTGAAATTTGGCTGCTTATCTTTTATTTCTTAGACTTTTGAGCCGCATATCCTGCAATTTCAATGCATACAATTGTTGTACAGGTCTTAAGGAACAATTCAAGCGCTCATTCAAGGAATTCGGCTCATCATCAAGATTAGGCCGCTCATCAATTTTAGATCTGCTGAAAGACAACTACTTTTCACTCCTAGGGAAAAAATACGAGTCTTCCGGAATTGAAGATCTTCTTGTGGAGTTCGGTACCTACGATCAATCGACAACAACAGTAATCATGAAAGGTAAATCCTACAATCGAGCTGTGAGGGCCCATAAACTTGTGATGGAATCCATGTTTCGCATATTGTGGAGGGCTTTCATAAGTTAGCGAGAATGTCAAGAGCTACTCAGTCTTAATAAATTAATAATCATGGATCAAGCTAGAAAATGTCATCTCGCATTTGAGAACGAAGAAGATCTTCAAAAGCCAGTGAAATCATTTTGTGAAACGACTGAGGTACTTCTTGAAGAACTCGAGAGATTCAAGCGTTATGGGTTGACAAAATCGAATCTGTTTGCGTATTGGAATGAATATCTCGAAATGGTTCAATTACTCCTAGATTTCATCAAAGCAGAGAGAACAGGAGATTGGCCTCTTCATTTGTTTTCAACTGCAGCCATGACACCGCATTTCTTTTCCATGGATCGCCCTAATTATTCAAGATGTCTTCCAGTTTACTTGTCAGATATGAATCAGTTAAGTACATCTCATCCTGACGTGTATGCTGAATTTATGAAGGGTGATCATGCCATCAATCTGTCGACTAAACCCTTTTCAAAGGTTTGGACGGACATGGCACTAGAACAATCAATCAACCGCGACAGTAAGACAATTGGACGCATCATAGGCATTAGCCAGCGAATGGGAGCAGTAGACCGACGGTTTCTTACTAATCATCATCGAGCTTTGATAGCGTCAAAATTGAAAGGCATGTGTGATCTCCAAGACACAGGACGGATCGGATCTCACCGCGAAGGAGTTTCTAAAAGAGTAGAGAGAAAGACGAAGAAGATGTGCAGAAATTTCTAGCAGCCTTTGAATCTGCATTGATAGCCAATTCGTTTTCCTCAAATGGCCACGATGATGCCACTGAACCCCTTGTCAACATTTCTACGGGTGTCATGATGGACTCAGACTCTGTTGATGAGTTATTGAATTCGTACGATAATGGCACCATTCAAATGATGAATTTCGTTGAGCAGCGATTGAATAAAAATGCAGCATTCTTTTTTAATTCGATTCCGAAAAACAAGATCAAATTATTTGACTCAATGACGAAGAAAAAAAATCATGAAGTCAGCAGACGAGAAAGAATTCGTAATTGGAGCAGACAGAAATCTTTTTGGGTGCCTCATGACTGCTGCTCGATCGAGAAATATATATTTGGCGGATGTGCTAAGCTACGTACTTTCAGCGGTGCCAACATCCATCACGTATTCAGATGGTAGCCTAAGGAAAACGAATAAAAGCGTACTTTTTCGCTGTGTTTGAAGATAAACTCACAAGTGAGTCTCGTCTACCGGAATCTAGTATGGGTAACAAAATCACAGCCCATATCTATGATATAATGGCAATCATACAAATGGCTAAGTCATGTGGCTCTTCGATATTTGGGGAGCTAGCTTATAAATATTACAAACAAATCACTGGAGTATTATTCCGAAACGAATGCAGGTGCCTTGATATTATCATCGATCGTTATGACGAAATCTCAATCAAAAATCAAGAAAGAAACAAACGTGGCACCTCAGAAAATCGTCTTACAAAACCCAAACACACCGATACCTAAGCAGTGGTCAAAATACATCTCCAGCTCACAAAATAAGACCAACTTAAATGTTTTCTTGGCAGGAATGTTTTGTAAAATAGGTGCAGAATATTTGAAGGATGACAGGAAATATTCATTGGCGGCGGATTCAAAAATGACATGAAATGTGTGAGAGTAACAAAAGGATGTAGTGAGGACTTTCCAGTTTTGATATCAGACGAAGAAGCAGACACGAGTTTGATTTTACACGCAAAACATGCATCAAAAAATTACAACGGAATAATAGTTCACTCTCCTAACACAGATGCTGCCGTTCTCTGTATCCATCACTTCGAAAAAATGCACTGCACACAGTTATGGATGCGAACTGGTGTAAAGGATAGAGCTAGATACATGCCCATACATAGAGTTGTTGAAAATCTGGGAGCCGATTTATGTTCATTGTTGCCAGGTTTGCATGCATTGAAAGTTTTTAACATGATAGCAAACAATAGCGAACATCGGCGCTGTCTTCTTCAACTAGGAGATGTAATCAAGATTAATGAAGCCACAAAAGATGAGTGCGAATCCTTCATTTGCTCGATATATGCTTGCGGCAATAATACATTCAAAAATGTTGATCACCTTAGGTATTGGCTGTTTTGCCAGAAAGGTCAAAGAAATGAAAATTTACCACCCACCGCTGATTGCCTATATCAACAACCTAAACGCGTAAATTATCAAACTCATGTATGGAAATCAGCCATATAGGCCATGCTTAACTTGCCATCACCGATCGAGCATGGATGGATTATTACGTAGAATAGTCTACAGCTATTATTAATGACAAATGAGCTTGCTCCAGTCGGTTCTGAATTGACAGTGTGTCACTGCACAATTTGTGGAACAATTTGTCATGCACTGAAGCGTGTGGATGTATGAGTTCAGGCGAATGCTAAAATTAGTGGTCCACTGATGAGTTATCGGAAGAAGATAGTGACTGAATATTGATTTTTTATTCACATTATGATTTTTGTTAGAAACTCAATTCAACTTGTCAAAAAAATATTCTTTTTGTCTAAAAATTTGTATTGATCGATGGGTAAATGAGTCCATAGCAATGAGAAAACATGCATTCAAAATGTCATGTCCATGCAATCAGATATCTGCAGAAATGAGTATTTTGTTTGGGCTTGTGACTTATCAATAGCATGTTTCCGACTGAATTCACATTCTCACTTCCGTGACACGTAGTTGTCTTTCAGCAGATCTAAAATTGATGAGCGGCCTAATCTTGATGATGAGCCGAATTCCTTGAATGAGCGCTTGAATTGTTCCTTAAGACCTGTACAACAATTGTATGCATTGAAATTGCAGGATATGCGGCTCAAAAGTCTAAGAAATAAAAGATAAGCAGCCAAATTTCAAGAGAAAACAGTTTTAAAAAGACAAGATTTTTATGTTTTATCTAAAGGGGATTTATTGACATATCTGAACATCATATGTACATTTTGCTACAATATTCGGAAAGATTATACTGAGAGGATTCCATAGATATAAAGTGTTACCACTATTTCTCAGAGTAAATGGCTTAAAATTTGAATTTTCAAAGGCAACTTATTTTTTACATTTCTCACATTTTGTAAGTAGCATTTAAGTACTATTTTTAAAACTCATATAGATTTTTGCTGTCACCATAATTTAAGTTGACGAACTGCCTGGGGATGTTCTAGAAGACCTGTAGTTATGCCTAGATGCATCAAATCTTCTGTGTGAGGGGTGTTGAACGAAACGATTTTTTCGACCAACTGATCCTTGCCTACTTAGTGATCATAGAAATAAACTATTTATCTGAAGTTGACTAGAATGGAAATTGACTCAAGGTCGCGGCACATCCGGAGGAACTAAGTTGGTGCATGAATGACCAAATAAAAGCTCCAATGATGCAGACGGTGACAGGGGTATCTAAGTGTAAATGCTTACGATTTATGTGCAACTATTGTGTACTGCATGAAGCTTAAGTTCCATTCTAGAAGTGTTATTGTTGTCAATTTCTTTGTTAGTGATGAATATTCAGAACATTTCGTGACAGCCATATTGCCATAGTCAGAACTATATGATGTGCTAGTTGCCTGTCCAATCAGAGAAGCCAATCAAATAAGTGTGTAAATTTTGAACGTGATATCTCGCTTTCATGTCAAAATAATAATCTGCGCCAATTTTCGGACACCCTGTATATAGAATAAGAACGATTTAGTGAACTGATTAAGTAATATTTTCACTAGATGGGTCAGTAAAAAGGCACAATAATTGCATCATGATGGGCCAGTGAAAAGCCTACCGTGACTCTGACTCGCTCTCCTCATTCGCCACGTGGTGTGGCATGACAGCTTTTCACAGTGCCATAAATTTTAGTTTTTGTCTCTTCCGACTCTATCAACTGCAATAATTACAATGAAATGCTAAAGAAGCACTTCATTCCACAATGTCAATCGAAAAGATGTCGAAACTTCGTGTTATGGAAGAAATTTCTAACATTCAGAAATGGTCCGAGAATAATGATCTTCTTCTTAATGCGGCGAAAGCAAAAATTGTAATTTTTGGAAGGAAGAATTTCACTTGTAACGATGTTTTCTCTAATTTATCATTTAGTGTTGCCAAGAGCACGAAAATACTCTGACATGGTTACGTGTAACATGAGACCAAGATATATCCTGTAGTTTACATTTTAAAGAGATTGAGCGAAAATGTTCGCGTTTGTTTTTAATAAAATATACATTATGTCACGATGATTTGTGGAGAGTTTACTATAACATTATTGAACATTTGATGTTGTATTCTACTACCCTTTTTGGAGTTTTGTCATGTGAAAAGAAATCTATGCTGTCTTGTACTTTTAAATATTGTAAGAAAACCGTTTGCAAACCCGGATGTATATGTTCGAATACTGTTGATAATCTGTCTGTCAAAAGGTTCAGAGCATTTGAGTCGTTGCATATGAATTCAGGAGATCCATGTCATCCTTTGAATATATTTAGACCGACGCAATCCGTCAGACGTGTTACGATTCCATTTTGTCGCACAACTCGTAGACAAAACTCTTTTCCAATAGCTTTTTTGCTACGTCAAAGTGGTTATGTAAAGCTCTGACATTGCTGTGAATTTTGATTTTCATTTTGAAAAATATGCCATTTTCTCTCTCTCTCTCAATAGCAATTTTCCAGCAATTTCCACCATCGCACTCTGTCGTCATGCTAGCACGACTTCAAGAGAGTACTTTTCTCAAAGGGTCATTGGACGCAGCTTTGAAACAGCTGGTCGGCAAGATCTCTGCTGACGTCATGTGATTACTGGGTTTGGGTGGTATTAAAGTGCAGCGTTTATCATAATGAAAAGTCAAAACTATATACGAAAGCTAGACGAACTAAATATTGTACAAAAGTTTAATGAAATCAATAATGAAGAAATCACAAATGCTGTTGACAACATCCATAGGAAAATGAATGTTTCATTATTCGAAGATGGTGGACACTTTGAACATTTTACTGTAAATACTAAAGCCTCATGATATTCCCACATTTTTTCATTGAGAAAATGATTTTTGAGTGTAAAAGGTCGGTCTGTAATTAAAGCAAAAAAAAAACTGTGCTATTTTTGGAACAGCCAGTAAGGCTACTACAAATTCTTACACGATTATTCTTCGTTATGTAATGCACATGTACTTTTAAATACATGTACATGCACACAATTGATGATTCATGATGCGATTCTATGGAACCCATATGAGGGAGCCTCTTTTAGTTCACGGCCAATGCAATTTCTACATCAGCAAATACATGTACATGTACTCGTGTCGTGTGCACGTCACGTTTGAGAGGGCTCGTAATTGCTTAGAAATATTCGTTCGGCTACTTGTTGACAACCTAACTTTTTGCAATTATCAAAACCACTGTAAATCTATCTCGAATAACTAACTTCTTGTCTTTCTTTTGACATCTTGTGATTCAAGCCATGAATTTTTCTGGTGGGGATTCAGACAAAAACCAGAAAGTTGCAGTTCAGAAATTATTTTTTAACAAAAGTTCTAAAACAATAATGATGACAAGCAGAATCATCGATAAAAATATCAATATCACAAATTGAAGTGACTGTTGCATGTACATTTCAAGGGCAGTCTCTGAGATTTTTGGATGAATGTGACCATCTACGTCTTTTGCAAAGTCTGCGACATTTCTATTGAAAGTCAGGTCAGCATTTTCATTCAGTCTCTCAATGATGTCAATTTCTACTTGATTATTCAATTTTGATTGAATTGGTTCACGATTTTCTATTTGTATTTCAACATGTTCATTGTTCGTGGTGTTTGACAATGTTGACTTTGACATGGGATCGCAATGCAGCGGCGAATCTAAAGAAAGGCATATTGGACTGTGATGAGGTGACATCAATCGCCACCTTGAAAGAATTTCAGTTGCATTTGACATGACATGACTCGCTGGTAATGGTAGTTGTATTCTCCGTCGAGCTCTTCTTGGGTATATCAAAGGGGAATGTCGCATTCGATTTCGCACGAAATAATTTACAAATCTTAAAGATTTAACGACGATGCACTCAATGTTTGTCACAGTCTCAGGTACAATCCTAGCAACACCATCAATCAAGTTAAAATTCATTTTTTTATGTGAAACTAAGCGAGAAATACATTCTTCCTCATGTTCAACTCGGCGTCTGCGTTCTACCTGAGGTCTCACAGGGAGTAATGCTCTTCTGGGACGTATGCTTCTGGAGACAGTATCACGATGTCTTCCGGTCGTTTGTTTAGGATATGATGTATAAGCTGCATGTTGGCCACTAGGTTGACTATAAGGAGGCGATCTTTGAGAGGCATATGCGCCAAATATCGGATAATCGATGCTTTGGGATGAGGCATTGTATGAAGTTGCACTCCATGTGTTTTCGTCTGCAGAGCGCAGTTGCAACTCGGATATTACAGATTGATTGAGATGTGCATTTATCGGCAAGGATGATCTTCTATTATCAAATCGATTTCCAAACATATCTTCTATGAAAATCCAAATTTACAATTTACTCTTCTCTATTAGCAAATTGTCAGGAGATCAATTTATCAGAATGTCGTGCAGTGTTATCAAAATGCAACTGTTAAATTACTCTTAACCATGTATGTAGACGCTGTATTACGACGGTATATTGCGCACCTCACTTCAGAAGCCAATCAGTTGTTCGCTGTTGAAGACTAATTAATAGAAAATTGCGTGATTGAGTAATGAGCCAACATTTCATAAATTAATTGAAAAATACAAATCTATTCAGTTATCATCGCTAACAAGAAAATAATTGATCAGTTGTGAACAGTTATTTGACAGTTTTCATGAACATTAAGAAAGAGATAATAACAGACAGGCTTTTAATTGTCTATGCGCAAAAGTAGACATCAGGAGGAGAGAATCTATGCTCAAACAAATTAATTTCCTATCATCATTTATAGTTATGACGTGTTATTCAGGCATAAATTGCGATAGCCGGTACAGGGCTGCGAATGATCCAAATTTGATTTCGAGCGGATATGAACTGAGCTTGACATTCTGAGTCATAAACGGGCCACCGGCCAGTGCTTGGCAATTAGCGGACCACGCCGGATCTGAAGCAAGTAATGCTAATACTGAATCGGGCCTTGATTTGACGACGAGCGAATGTATGTAGCTGTATGTCCTCATAACAAAGGATAAAATTGGACATGTCAGGGTGACTACAGGTCATATGTTCACATTTCGCATACACCAGTATATCGAGCGAGACTTGAGCACTCTCGCACATGATTACCATGACTGTCCACGCATACCACATTTATTACAGTTACTTTGAACCATAGAAATCCGGCATTCTTTAATAGTAAAGGACTATTGTAGAACAGACAGGGACATTAAAAACAACAAAGCGCTATGAACTGTGTTGTCATGAGAATAGTACCTAACGATGGCGGCTTCTAGCTGTTGAGAATAGGAAGATGCCGGTAGCTTGTCACTCCACTTTGTAAATGTTCTCACGGCCATTATCATTTCTCTTTATATTGAAAAGTATTTTGATAAAATAACTTTCAGTAGACAATCTACAATTGTTGCATGTTTCAGTAAATTGCAACATTTCTACGCAATTCTACACAAGCATTTTCATGTTTCTATCTCATTCATTACTTGTCGTTTGTGTTGTTCGCAACCACCAAAAATTAGCTCCATTCCATCTTTCGTCTGTTTAGTGATTCTCCTCACTCACTACGAACTCAGATCCTGTCGTCGAACGTGGCGTAGAGCTATCCTGATGTGAAAACCTGTCATTTGATGCGACAATAGTCATATTAGCTGAGGCGCTGATGTCAACGGTGCGAACGAATATGTTCTCTGTGATCTTGATCTGATGTAAAAGAGCATGCAGCATAGCTTTGTTAGGAAGCATATCAATGGTCGCATGTTCGCAGTGATCATAGTCAATAAATTGACGAGATGAAATTATGCAGTCTATTACAAAGTCTAGCTTTCAAAAATATATTTTGATGCAAGAGATATCAATGGTCATAGTCGCTAATCGATGGTGGAAGTCTAATGAGCTTGCTTTGCGGCAGACTGATTTTGAATTGATTGCATGACAGAACTCTGAACTTTGTGCTTATTCTTTGAAACTATATAATAGATTAGTCAAAGAACGGGACTAGCTTTCAACTAGCTGTTCTCATCGATAATATGGCCACTTGCAATTAGCAATTTAGTGAAATGTCAACGTTTATTCATCAAATATCACTTTAAACACACTACAGACAAATTGCCTGAGATAGTGCGCCTGCAATAATTAATCAATGCTGCTTTTTTCAAACACAAGTAAATAGAATAATGAAATACTGAGTTGCATCATCAGGTGAAAAATGGGAACTGACCTGAATAGCTGCCATTTTACCTTATATCAGGAATCATCAGCAGGCATAGTTCACAATTCTCAACATCGACACAACTCGCTTTTTAAAATTGCAGGCATGCCTGGGCAAATTTGAGATTTGCAATTAGCAAGTTGGTGAAATTTCAACGGGCATTCATTAAATATCAAATAGAATATTAAATATTGAGTTTACATCTTCAGTTGAAAAATTAGAGCATTATATAGATGAATGCTCGTTAAAAAATAATTTAGATGTAATCTTTAGCTATGTCAAAGTTAGATACATAATATCAGCTGGAGTTTGCTGCGTCATGACATGGAACATCCCTGCAGTATTAAAAGTCTGGTGGCTTCACAATGATATGATGTGGATCAGATGGGGGAAACTTTATTAGTAAATCTACTCGCATGTGATTCTGTTGGTCATTCTCAATTATCTATAAGTTAATAAGTTATTAGCATTTCAACTTGGTCGAAGGCATTCACTGCTTCCTGTCACAATCTTGAGCATGCGCATCAATAATTCCCAACTTTGACGCCTACAATTTCTAAAAAGTGTTGACCCCTACATGTATGTACAGTGTGATTGCTACGTGCCCTAAAGAGTCGTGTCGCAAACAAGAAACAAATTATGTGTTAATTGATATTCTTATCAATAAATTTCTTTGATTGCAGTATGGAGATGTTACATTATACATAGGCCTATAATGCCTGACAATATACAGTGCCGCTCAAAAGTCTGAGATCAAGGGTATAAAATTTCGCTTTATTGCCAAAAATCATAAAGCAATTGATGAGTTATCATTTAACTTTGTTTTTTATTATACAGGGTGACTCAAAAGTCTTAATCGGGTTTCAAATCAAGATTTCTCAGTAAGTATTTACACTACAAACTTAACTTTTCGTTTATCCTGTAGAGGAAGAACCAGAACTTTAGCAACATTTCGCAATTGTAAAAAAAATCAAGCTAAATGCCCAGCCAAGCTCACTCATATTATGGAGGTCATCCAATTTTCAGATGTCATGAAAAACGTTTTTTGCTTAAATTTTTTTCTCATCGACTACAGCCAAAAATACTTTATCATGAAATCTGATTGATTGAGAAGCCTAAAAAAATATGAACACGACTTAATGTACTAACGTCCATTGAATTAATAGTGGAAGGTAAATAGGAAGAAATAATGAAGAAAGATAATAAAGAAGAAAAGTAAGCTAGCCATTTCCATCAATGTGTGATTGGTACTTGCTATGATGGCTATCAAACTTCTGCATTAGCACATGAGTTATGTATGACGTCACAGTGTCGTTGAATTGAAGAAGAAGGATATCTGTGAAAAGAAGGATTTCAAAAATCGTTTAGTATTAGTAGTTGATATTCACTTGTTACTCATAGAAACCATATTGACGTTATCAGTAGAATCGAATCAACGTTGTATTGCTTATGGCTAAATATGAATCCATAACTGCTGCCCTACGGCAGTGGCAAAGAAATTTTACATCAAAGCCACCTTCTGAAAGCACATTCCGACTTGTGTTTAAGAAATTGACCGAGACGGGCACTGTCCAAGATACTGAGCAAAGTGGTCGCCCATCCCTTGCTGAGGGTGATATTTTGGGTGTCAAGGAGGAGTTCGAGAATAATCCAAGATCATCGATACGGGATGCAGTCAATAAGCTTGATATGTCATGTGAGACTGTTCGACGTATTTTGAAGGGAACAATTGGCATGAAGTCATTTCATATTTCACGCGTGCATGAACTGTTGCCGGACGACTATGAACCAAGGTCTCAGTTTTGCGAAGAAATTACCGGCGATGTGATGATCCCAGTTTCATCCATGAATTCTACTTTTTTGACGAAGCCATCTTCCATTTGAATGGCAAAATTAACAGTCACGACTGTTATTTGGGACTATGAAAATCCACATTCAAGTGACGAGATTCCTCTGAAGTCGAATGAACTGGTGATCTGCGCGGCCTGCTTTGCGACCGGATCATCTGACCTTACTTTTTTGAATCAACATTGACCAGAGAGATTTTGAGATGTTGAAGAATTATTTTATTCCGGGATGAAAAAGATTACGACGATTTTCGACCACGTTTTTTCAACAAGATGGCGCACAGCCTCACTGTGGTCTGAATGTCAGAGAATTTCTCAACATCCAATTCCCTAATCGATGGATTGGCCAAAACGGTCCGATCCACTGGCCAGCTAGGAGCCCAGATCTGACGCCTCTTGATTATTTTTTGTGGGGTCATACCAAGGATAATTTATGGTGTATAAGAATATGACAACCAGCAACAAAGAACCGCGAGTGAAGATTACTGAAGTAGTCCAGTCCGCGACGAAAGTCACGATCAATAAGACTTTCGAAAACTTCAAAAAACGCGCCATTCTTTGTACCGAAATTAACGGAGCTCACTTCCAGCATATATTTAAAAATGCAGGTCTTTGGAAATTCTGGTTCTTCCTCTACAGCATAAGCGAAAAATTAAATTCGTAGTGTAAATACTTGCTGAGAAATCTCAATTTGAAACCCGATTAAGACTTTTGAGTCACCCTGTATAACACATTTTCAGTATTTATAGTATGATCACAAGTCTTCATAATTATATTAAGTATTACACATTAATATTTCACATGTTGCCCCTTGGCTTCAAGTACAGCTTTCAGTCTTCGAGGCATTGAACTTACGAATGATACACAGTACTCCGGATTTTCTCCTCAGATCGTCAACTGATATTGGATTACCCTCAGCAACACGGCATTTCGGCACATTCCAACAGTTTTATAACAGATAAATCTCATAATATGCAAGTATGGGTAATGCTGCATTAAGTGATGCATTTCTGTGGTGTATGGGAATTCCCACAGGATTCCCACAGAAATTTCATATGCTGTGGAACAGCTGTGGGAATGAAGGCTTGCCCCCCCCATCACGTCACCTCCGCAAACTAGATAGAATGTGGTTTTTCCAATTTGATGCTACATTTCAGAACTTTGAACAGGTTCGAATTTTCTTTCAGTCATCACTAAGAGAAGCCGACATGATCCAAGAATTGGAGGAGCGTCTTGATCGGACGCAGCTTGAATTAGACCGAGTGACTCATGACTCAAAAGCGAAGGATAAGCAAACTGATTATTACAAGCATGAAGTCGAAAAGAGAGATAGAGAAATGCAACATAAAGTAAGTAAAATGTGTACCTGCATCTAGTTGTGGAAAGCATTAAAAAAACACGGAAGTTTTAAGACCATATTATGAGACATTATTTTAAACAAGGTGTTTGATTACAAGACATTGCTCGGTTAAAAGACGTGTTTCTTTGTTTTCTTCAAATAAATTTCTAAATAATGACATTTGAAATATGATTATTCAAGCAAACTGGCCAATCTTTACTTTAATAACACATTTACAGCTTCCGAATGTCTTTTTTGATTTTTGGGCGGATTACATGATCACTAATAGTACATTCAAATACGATAATGCTCAGTAGACCACATGTATGCGGCAAACATAAAGCGTAACGGAAATTACTGTATGTTGGATTTTGCTAAATATAATCAGGTTTTCGACACCAGTTGAATGACAAAATCGTCTACCGTTTTATCGCAATGTCTAATTTTAGCTATCTATTAAAACTCCTTCTTCAGTGTGGTTTGAAAACCACGCTTTTGAATGTAGCACTCTGATGCGTGGTTGTAAAGCATCATATTTTTATACCTTGCTTTCAATCATGTTTTTCAACAGTGGCATAAACAATGCTTTACAGTATATTTTTAGTGCGCTAAGTTTTTGAACCATAATTCAGATTTCAGTAATTGGCAAGATGTTTTATTTACAGCGAGAGCAGATTAGGTCGAGTGAACGAGGAATCCGTCTGTCTGTCAATGGCTTGCTGGAGAGGCCAATGCGAATGTTTTCAAGTAACTGTCAGCATAAGTACCATGATGTAATCACGCAACTTCGCAATCTTGAGCATGCTATCGACATTACAAGCATGCTTTACTTAACACTGCAAACCAGCTTTTGAAGTTCAATTGAAGAGGAGCGATGGAAAACGCTGGATTATGAAAACGGAACATTTTCTGTTTTAAAGCATTTTTTAAAATATGGTCTTTTTAAACCCTGAAACCTGTGAATGAAGTTCGCATTCAATAATGACAATTCAACATACAAACAACATTTTCAATTCACAGTCGCTTTTACGGCATTTAAATTACTAGCAGCGACTTGATTTACGCTGTTGAAGGTAGTGCAGATGTTAAAGAAGACAACATCAAAAAACATTGGTCAAAAAACATTGCCTTGCTTATTTCAAGTATTCTGTCGTCTTCAATTCCTGTCAAAAATTCTAGTCTAAATTGTAGTGAATGATCCGATTTCTTTATCAACTATCGTGTAAAATCTCGGCAAATCATATTGAAACCATTTTTCAGTCATTTGTAACAGTCATGCAGTTCGCGCAATACCTCGACTCACTTCTTTTAGAAGACGTTCGAATCAACTAAGTCGTGAAAAAATGAAAATGTTCATTTTTATGCTTACAACACCATTTTCATCAATTAAATAATGGTGCTTAGGGAAGGCATATAATTCTTTTACAATTTTAATATAGTAAATTACAATCCCTGTTTATCTTCAGAATTATCACTCGTTCAGAGATTGCATGATATTGTTGCACTTGCTAAGAATTGCTAGCCGAGTTTTCATTCAAAATTCATGTTTCTGTTATGACTTGATTTTCGTTGAATTATTATCATAACAACTAACAATTTTTTAGAATCGTCGCATCGATGATCTTATGATGGAAAATGACGAGTTGCGAGAATCTTTGACGGCTCTGACAAGACAGCAAGCGGGAACGTTGGACAAAGTTCGTGATCTAGAAAGAGATATTTCCATTCTGCAGGATGAACAGAGGAAATTTGTTGAAGCTAAGCGGAAACTCGAAGAGGCTGATGAACAGGTAAGCATCCAATTCCAAATGCTTTTGAAAATGTGTCGGTGATTTTGTCTCCTCCTACCTCTCAACATCTCAGGTAGTCCAACAGCTGTAGAACTAATTCAATCTGATCGATAGTGAAACGATTTCCAAATGCATGATAATTCAATGCTTGAAAGCAATCGTCATAAATCGAGCACTGTAAACGTCGTCATGATTTGACAAATGAGTTTCGGATTATGATTCTTTTTAATTTTTTTGTTTGGAGGATCCCGAATTGCTGATGAGTCAAAAAAGCTTTTTTTTGGCGATCTTAACTTTTCGTCAAAACACATGGGTATGATTACGGCATTTATGTTTACTTTCAACATGATTATAAATATTAGACGGAAACATAGACTGAGTTATATATATGAAACCGGTCCAGGACTAACTAAACAAATTAAAAAAATAAGATACCTCAAAAATGCGAAAAAATGTATATATGACCGGTTCTGGACAACTAAAAAAAATGTTTATATGACCGGTCCAGGACAAACTAAAAAAAATAAGATACCTCCAGAATGCAAAAACGGAATATTTCATATACTGAAAAAAGACCTATAAAAATAAATAACAAAATAATAAAATCAAAAATAAAGTTTTAAGCTCGTTGGCATTTTTTTCATATTCTGAGAATGAGTATAGGAATATTTCATACGCTGAAAAAGAGTTTTATAAATAAAAATAATATTAAGGATAAAATTTAAAAAAAAAGTTCTAAGCTCGTTGGGATTTTTTCATATACTGAAAAGAGGTTTCAAAAATATCACGTAGTCGAAAATTCACGTAGTCTAAAAATTTCGCGTAGTCGAAAATTTACGTACGGTAGTCTAAAAATATCAAAAATTTACTTAGTCCAAAAATATCAAAATATTTATTAAAAAATGGAAACCTCAAAAATGGAAGAAACTTCGAAAATGGAAGAAACTTCGAGAATATATCCTTCGTTAATAAATGAACGTAGTTCTACTTTAATGGACATTGAAAAGATGAACATTGAAAAACACAAAGATAGAGTTAGGTATATGAAAGATAAGGAATCACAATTATTATTAAGATTAGAGCATTATAAAAAATTAAGAAAAAGATGGACTAAAGTTAAGAATGCAACACAAGGTATTGGAATCTTTTTAAAGGTAAGTTTAGGTGCTTTAACAATTGTTATATCTTCTGGCGCTCTTTCAATTCCTGTTATTGCTACTGCTTTGCACTCTGATGATCGCCCAATTGTAGGGAACAGCTGCTTCCCGCATTCATGAAACATTGTATTCATGAAACATTGCATTTCAGAACAAGCAGCTGTTACCCGCACTTATACACTTGCCAAATGCGCTGCCAGTTCTCCGTCCGGAACCGCGACCAAATCGTTTTTGAATCCAGAAGTGCTCAGAAAATGGCAGCGATTCATTGGTTTACTTGAACTCTATTGTTTTAGAAAGTTACAATTGTCACGTCAACGTTGTCATAGGGATTTCATTGATGCTTATAAACTGTATCTCATTTAACAAATTGTTGACAAGAAATAGAATTTTTTCATTTAAAATGAATGGTGAAAATCTGACTAAGATATCTCCCAGAGCTTTTGGTCTGACTGAGTTCCTAAAACAATACAGCAAACAAACAACTAAGAATTTTGATCTGAAGAAAATTGCTTAACAATTGGGAATGAAGAATTTTCACGTATTAATGAGAGGTGAATTGCAGTTGATTAAAAATAAACCGATTCCTTTGAACTTCATAACAAATCTTCACACATCAGATCAAAAAGGAGTACATTGGTCAGCAGGACAAAAGAATACTAATGTAGAAAACTATTGGTTCGACTCATACGGACGTCCCCCTACAAATGAAGTAAAAGAAATATTGGGAAATGGAATTTATAATACATTTCAAATTCAAAAATCAGGAACTATTTACTGCGGACAATTATGTATTTACGTTTTATACAAATTGCAAAAAGGAGTACCATTTCTTGATATTATGTTAGAATTGAATGAGGGAATTTAATTCCCGAAACGTTAGTTCCAATGGCTAAAGTTCAGTCTTTTGTAATTCATTTTCATAAAATCTACCTTTGATTTCCTCATTATCTAAATTTTTAATTTGCATATGTAATCGGATACGTTTGATTTATTTTACATACTTCAAATATTTCTTTAGTCCAATAACCAACAAAACCTTTTTCAAATTTATTTTCATATTTAAATATTCTTACTCTATCTCCAATCTTAAATTTCGATTTACGCTTTTGTAAATTAGCATTATTTTCATTCTCATAATTATTTTCAAATATTTTCTTTCTTATCAAATCTGAATCGCTAGAAGCATTCTTTGGAGTTTCTTCAATACTTGAATGAATCTTATTGTTATACTCTTCTACAATTCCTGGTAATATTTTTAACCATTTCTGATTACCTTGTTCTGTAAATTTCTTAAATAATTTACTTTTTAACGTTCTATTAAACCTTTCCATTACTACAGTTTTTCCAGCATTTTCTGTGGAATAAACAGTTTCAAATAATAGCTTAACATTTCTGTTATAAGACTCAGATCCTTTATCAACAAACAGTTTCTTTGGCTTTCTATTACTTTCTTTAAAGATTTCTTCAAACGCATATTTAACTGATAAACCACTTTTATTCTTTAATGGCTTCAACCAAGCGTATCTAGTATACAAATCTATAGCGGTCAATGCGTATTTAAAATCAGACTCATTCGGCATATGAATAAGATCGGCACTCCAAATATCATCTTTATTAAATACTTTTACCTTCAATAGATATTTCGGCTTTCTATATTCTTTATGAATTTCAGACGCGTAGGTTTCAGAGTTATGAGTTTTGTCTAAACCCTGACCGAACAATATTTTAGCTTTTAAAGCTTTCTTAACAAACATTCTTTCAATTTTTCTCTAAATGTAGGATTTTGAATATTATCTAATTCTTCTATCATTTTCCTATCAGCTTCATGACGAGATTTTAGGTCATGATTTCGATAAGTTAATCGTGTCTATAAGCTGCTGCATCAACTGTGTTTATTGGTTCTTCACCTGGTTTTGGATTATTTTTCTCATCTAGTCTTATATCTAATCGAGTTCCTGGACCGGTATATGAATGACCAGGAAGATGTTTTCTTTTGAATATTTACTCCAAATGAATCCAGGAAAGTTTTCTAATGTTTTTTGTATGTCGTTACCTTCGGAACTCTGACAATTTGAGGTTTTATGTACGTTTAACAGATAATTCAATAAATCTAAATTAGCCATTTTTAAGTTAATTAAATTTTCGGAATTTGTTGAATTTGCAGAATTTGTAGAAATTGTAGAATTTGTAGAGTTTGTGGAATTCATTTTTAAAGATAAAATAAAATAAATTTTTTAGCGAATCATACTAGGACTTAGATATATTCCAGAAACATCTTTAGTTTCTTTTATTTCTAGTAAATCATCAACATTATGTAGAATGTTTTTGAGAACTCGTTTTCCTTCGTCAACTAAATTTAATTTACTAATAAAGTTATCTACTACTCCTTGTCCCCTTGCTGCTTTCTCTGACTCTCTATTATGACGTTTTTGTTCTTCTAATGCTGGCTTCTCTGATTTATTTTTATTTACTGCCTGGACAATACCAGCTGTCCCACTTGCACATTTCCTGCAGCTGCTATACCTCCTATTACTAGAGGAATTAATGGTAGAATACCTCCATTCTTTTCTTCATGTAATTTAATATTCTCTATCATTGGTTTACTTATGTAATATTTTTTGTTTTGTTAATCGTAATAGTTTTAGGTGTATTTTTGTCAACAATGTTGCGTAGTTTTAATTCAACAGTTTTATCAATACTTTTCGCTGGCGACATTTTTAATAAAAAAATTTTAAGTTAAGAAAAAATTTTAAGTTAATAAGATTTTAAGTTAGGAAAATAATTTTAAATTATGAAAAAATTTTAAGTTAAGAACAAATTTTAAGTTACCAAAAAGTGTAATTAACTTATTCTAAGCATCTTTCCATTAAGAATTTCAATAGAATATTTTACATCTTCTAGCAATAAACCATAAGCCATCAATGAAGTTGTGGAATCTTTCTTTTCAATATTAATTGTTACATCACAACCATTTTTGACAATATCTTCAGATTGTGCACTTAAATCGAAACAGAAAACAGGATATAAATGTCTCCAATCTCCAGGAGTTAATTGTGGTTCAACTCCAAATTCTATACAGAGATTTCTATAAGCATCATATCCTTCCATAAATTGATTATTGGTATAATCGAATCTTAATGGATCAATACGATATCGGGTTTGATTTAAAGCAACTTGTAAACTTCGAATTGTGTTAATATGGAAAAGATTGTTGTTCTTATCAAAACTTCGAGAATCATTTTTTTGAAAAGTTAGTAATAAATATCTTGGGGTATTTGATGTCCTTGTGAAATACCAGTTAAATCTTTGTTCAGAAAAAGTTACAGAACTAGCAGTACGATTTAGAAAATTTACTGGAATTGGTTTGTTAGTATCTAATCTTTTTGCAATAGTTAATTCAACCTCTAAACTAGGAGTAATATGTTTTATCCACCATTCAAGTCTATCTTTTAAATATGCTTTTTTTCCAGTCTTACCATAAAAGATTAATAGATTATTTGCTGTGCGATGAATTATTAATTTAAATTTCAATTGACATGATATTTTGTCATAATCTAAATATCCGAATAATGGAGACAATGACCAACTTACTGTCTGTTTACTTTTCTTGTTAAACTCACGTCTTTCTTTATATGCACTATTGTTTGTTTTATTTAAATGATTTGCAATATTTTCTCATCTTTCGCAATTCCTGCTGCATCTGTTCCACCGTGAGTTAAATCATCAACAATTATACCATCATTATTATCTGGAAGCCAACCTTCGATTTCATGCTTTTTATTATTTTCACCAATTGCAACAAATCGAAGCATTGTATGAATTACACCTGGAGAATCACTTATTGTTTCTATATTTTGAGTTGCAACATCTAAACGCATTTGTGTAAATAATCTTGGAAAGAAATTATTCTCTAATGCAGTATTATCGGTATCTGGTAATGGCGTTGTAAAATTAGCATCACTATATAAAGAATATTCACAGTGTAAAAAGGAATCAGGTAAATATAAATAACTTTGTTGATTGTCAACTTCAAAGATTAAATCTCCTCCGGTATTTACTCTACTGGAAGAACCGGGATTCATAGCAATTCTTATATAGTCATTCTTTTTTTGATTGTAACTGACGAACGGAGGATCGTCTAATTTAAATTTATTTTCAATTAAGGAAGACATTTTTTAAAAAATAATTTGACTTGTTTTGTTTTTTCTCAGACACAAAAAAAATTTCTCACACACAGAAAAAATATTTTCTTAGAATATATTTTAGAATTTTGCTAAACCATTACCTCTTATTTCTTCAATTGATTTCTTCTCCTGTATACTTTCAGCGGCTGTGTTAGAAATTTTGTTTTTTGTTTCCTCTGAGAGACTTTTAACTTCTTGTAGTTCTTTGGCATCATTCCAAAGTCTACGAATAGTTTCTAGTTGTTTTAATTCGTTTAGAGACTTAACAGCATTTGATATTGCACTAGCTGTACTACCTATAGCAGCTGCTCCTTTTGCAGCAGATGTAATCAAATCTTTATTATTTTTAATAACATTAACGATACTTCCTATATTATCACTGATGCCAGAAAATATTCCATCTCCTTCTTTTTGAATAGGTTCTACATTGTTATAATGGTAAACAGATTTCATAGATGGTTCATGGGCAATTTTTTTATTTGAAGCAAAATGTTTAAGATTGTATTTATAAATTATAGGCATTTTTTAGGAATTAATTTGACTTTTGGGAAAAATATTTACGTTTATGATTAAGATTTACGTTTGTGAATGGACAACAACCGCGTGATAACTTTAATAATTTTCTTTTGCACTTTCTCTATTGCGTTAAGCAGCGTGCGATGTATTTTAATTTCTTTTCTATTAACTTGCATTTTCTGCTGATCCATCTTTAAATCCGTTTTAAGAGCCTTCAACTTAATTTTAAGAACATCTAACTGATATTAACAGCATCTAACTGTTCTTTATTTCCTTTATAATTTTTCCTTAATTCATTTTCTTAATTGATTTTAAGAGTTTTCATTTTATCAACTTTTTGATTAAGTGAGTTTACTTCATTTATTATTCTATTCATCTTTTTCATTTGTTGAATAATTTTAGAACTTAATTCATCAACACTTTTTTGGAATGTAGCTTGTAACTTATTTAAATTTTTAAAAATTTTTTTAGGAAGTTTTTCTAATTCATTTTCTAATTGTTCTTTCAATAATTTTATCTGATGTTTATTTTTAATGACTGCAGATTTTAACTTTATAGAAAGTAATATTAAAATTTTTGATTGTTCTGAAATTTTTTTAAAAAGTCATTGATTTGTGTATCGACATATTGTTTATTTGTTAACTCAGTATTTTGTTGAGGAAGAATAGAAAGATGTAATGGACCAGATAAAACGTCTCCAGTTTTCATGATATAACTTTCTATTTCTATTTCTGATTCATGATTATTCGAGATATATGCACATCCACCAACATTTGGTAACATCATTTTTTAACAATAAAAAAGTAATTTTTTTCTAATAAAAATGTGTCAAATGTGTCAAATTCGTAAAATGCGTTCTATAAATCAAGCGTTATTATATTCTCATATGAAAAACACACCATGTGGTCAACTTATAGAACAATCTCAACAAAATATGCAACTTATGTCAAGTATGCAACCCAATCAAAATATTCAACAATTACAACATTTGTTTATACCAAAAACAATTTATATTTAAATTAAAACACAATTTTTTTCTTTAAAAAATAAATAATGGAAAAGTTTTATTGTGTCTTATGTAAAAGACAGTTACAAACAAAAAGAAGTTATCAATCTCATTTAAAAAGTAAAATGCATTTCCAAAATGTGGATCGAGCTGATGAGGGAAATATATTAAAATTAAATAATTACAAAAACTATCTAGAGACATTACTTACTGATATAAAAGTTAAAAAGATATTTGATGATTATTCACATTCGAAATATAAAAAATTTTTAATAGTGAAGATTTTTTTTGGGGAAATCGATGGTTCTAGTACTTTGCCCGAAGGTTCTAGTATTTCGCCCGAAACAGATATAAGATATTTATTCAATGAAACTGACGAAACCGACGAGGCTGTAACAGATACAAAATATTTATTTGATGAATCTGTTGACCATAATGAAACCGATGAAACTTTTTATGATGTATTAACAAACTTCTATAATATATTTAGGAAAACTTTCAAATGTTATGTGAATGTAGAAGTACTTTATACAAAAATTGGATCCGATGGAATGACTGAAGAAATAGTACAGGGACATTTTACACGGACACAAGAAATTCATAATGTAAATGATATACAACCCATATTTGTAACAATGATAAATAAATTAAAAGATGCTGTGACTGAAACTCAGTTGCGTGAATCTGGTTGGAGATTTATTGCAATACTATCTAAGAAAATAGTAATTGACATATATAAAAATAATACTGGTGGTAGTTACATACCCCTTCCTTTCAGTTCTCCACAAATGATCAACATACAGAATGAAGATGAATATTGTTTTCTGTGGAGTGTTATAGCACATTTACATCCTGCAAAATATCACAAAGAAAGACTAAGTCATTATAATAAAGAAGAATATATAAATGAATTTGATCTCTCTGATGGCTTAGATGAATTTCCATATGATTATAATAGGTTAATAAAGTTTCATAAAAAGAATAAAAATTTAATAGAAATGTTTTTGAATTAAATGTGAAGTATGTTTCTATTGGTGATATTACTCCCTTATATCCCGGAGATATTGAAGTTAATAATACTGTTTATAACAACTTAAAAGAATTTCATTTGAATAACAAAAATTTATGCCAAACAGAAATAGTATACAATGAAAGAGGAAATTACATGCATCATAATATTATGTACAAATGTAATATGTACTGAAAAATATGAAATTATAAAAACATTTTCACCAATAATGATTAATCATAATAATTACAAAGGATGTGGATTTCCTGATAAATACGAAACCAAACATGAGCTTTTGATATTAGATTATCAAAACCAGTTAAAGATGTTACAACAACTATATAAAAAACAATATCAACAAGAATATTAACAAGAGTTACAAGTGTTACATAATCAATAGCTACAAAAATATCAACAAGAAGTAACTACATTAGAATACAAATATATTGAAGACGAATGGAATCTTGAAGATAAAGAATATTTAAAATTATCATACATAGTCTACCAACAATGTAATTCTCAATTTAATGAACTAGAATGTCATCCAATACATCTACAACAATATAAAGAATATTGTCAACAAAAAAATCTACAAGAATATCATATGGGTAAAAATATATTAAGTAAGGAATATCATGAACAATATGAAGAACAATGTCGAAAACAATATGAAGAATAATTTCAAAAAAAATATCAAGAACAGTTAGAAATATTACAACAGGAATATCAACAAAAGTTAAAAATGTTAAAGCAGCAGTTAATGCAACCAGCACAAGCGAATATACTATATCATCAAGGTCATTACATATTGTGTAAAGATATTTCTATATTTACAAAAACTTCAGATAATGCTAATTTTCCCTGTCTCCAATGTATGACGAGCTTTAGAACTAAAGAAGAAGTGAATAGACATTTGGAGTATTGTCAACAAACTGAAGCAGTTAA
The DNA here is from genome assembly GCA_907163375.1 of Prostheceraeus crozeri. NCBI lineage: Eukaryota > Metazoa > Platyhelminthes > Polycladida > Euryleptidae > Prostheceraeus > Prostheceraeus crozeri. Next base: position 197,202 of record CAJQUW010010639.1, read on the forward strand.
AAATACTTTTACTAAAGAAGATTATTTAGTATATAATAAATGGTATTACAAAAATAAAATACCCTTTATTATATATGGTGATTTTGAAGCATATAATGTTAACATGACACAAAGTTCTGGTAAGCATTTGCTTGAACAAAAACCATTATGTTTAGGAATGTACATTCATTCAAATTATCCTGAATTATTGAAATCAGAATATTATCAATACTATGGTGAAGATAGTTCAGAAATGTTTACAAAGAAAATAGAAGAATTACAAAAATATTTTTCACAATTGCTTAAAACAAATAAACCAATGCTTTCATTAACGTATGACCAATTAGTACAATTTGATAATGAAAAAAATTGTTATTACTGTGGAAAAGAATTTACAACTTATAAAGTAAAAGATCATGATCATCTAAATGGATTATATAGAGGTGCAGCACATAATTCTTGTAATCATAATGCTAATAAATTTGGATATAACTTTGTACCTTTATATTTCTACAATGGTTCTAAATATGATTTCCATTTAATAATAAAAGATCTATTCTCATCTGAAAAATTACAACAACTGAGAACAAACGTACTATGTAAAACAGAAGAAAAATATTTTTCAATGCAATTTGGTTGTATTAGAATATTAGATGCATTTAGATTTTTTAATCCTTATTCATTAGATGTGATGGGAAAAACTTTGAAACCTGAACAATGTAAAATATTAAATACATATAATTTAAAATCTTTAAAAGGTATTTTTCCCTACGAATATTTAACTGGAGATATAAATAGAATAAATGAAATAATGCAAGAACATCAACTTTATTCACGTGATAAATTTAAATCAACATTAAAACAATCACAACTATCTGAAGAAGATTATGCAGAAGCTGAAAAGAATTGGAGAGAGTTAAATTGTAGAACAATGTATGATTATACAATGAAATATCTTCAGATAGATTTATTAATCCTTGCTGATCTTTTTGAAAACTTTCGTGATATGTGTATGGAATATTATGGAATAGATCCATGTTATTGTTATTCTACACCAGGTTTAACATGGTTGGCAGGATTAAAACATACAAATGTTAAACTTAAATATTATAAAGAAAGTTCTTATGATAAATTATTATTTTTGGAATCTGGAATTAGAGGTGGTGTTTCATCTGTTCTAGGTAATAGATATGTTAAATGTTATAATAAGAAAGTAAATCCTGATGATTATGGTTATTCAAAAATTTTAAATCCAGAAGAAAAAGACCAATTTATAAAATTGTTTAATCAAAAAATAGAAGGACTTATATCAAATGAAGAGAGTCAAGCAGCAGTTGATGAATTCATGAGAGAAAACTATTTGTTATATTATGATTTTAATAGGTTATGTTCTTCTTGCATGATACAAGAATTACCAACAGGTGAAATGGAATGGAGTACCATTCTTGAATGTGAACCTACATTAGATGGTGAAAATAATTATGGTTATATATATGAAGTTGATTTAGCATACCCTGATTATATAAAAGGCGCAACAAAATATTATCCTTTCTGTCCCGAAAACAAAATTCCCAATATAGAAGATTTTTCAGATTATCAAAAATCTTTAATTAGAAAGAAATACAGGCCAACAAAAAACGTATGTTAACACAAGTTAATAAAGGAAAGTATGTTGTTGAAGGAAGAATACTAGATTTGTATTTAGATCATGGAATGATTCTTTTTAAAATTCACCGGAAACTAGTGTATAGAAAATTTAGGTGGTTAAAAGATTATATAGAGTTCAATATTGAAAAACGTAAAATAGCTAAAAGAAATAAAGATGATTTTGGAAACGTGTTCTTTAAATTAATGAATAATGCATTTTATGGTAAGACTTTAGAAAATGTGCGTAATAGACAAAATATTGAAATAGTTTATGATAAAGATAGGTTTCAAAATTTAACAAGGAAACCTACATATAAAAGAACTACTAGATTCAGTGATGAACTATGTGCAGTGCATCTAAGACGAAACAATATAAAACATGATAAGTTTAATTTTATAGGATTCACTATATTAGAATTAGCTAAACTATTTATGTATAGATTTATATATGATTATTCAGCACCCGCTTATGGCGAAAACTATAAATTGCACTTTACAGATACTGATAGCGTTTTCTTAGAATTAGCAATACCGTATAATTCTTCACTTGATGAAGAAATTAATAAAGTAAAAGATATCATTCATCCTTCTGATTTATGTAAAGTAAAAGATGAGTTGAGCGGAGATAAATCAGAAGGAAATGAAGAGTACATAACAGATGCTGTATTTTTAAAATCTAAATGTTATTGTTATAACACAAATTCTAAAACATCTAAAACAAATTCAAAAACATCTAAAACATTAAAAGGAATTTCAAAGGCATCAGTGGCTAACCAAATAACATTTCAAGATTATAAGAATGCATTATTTATATTCTATCTGTTGGCGCAATTTTCCAAAGGAATTTATAAATCAAAAACCAGTTCTTCATGGCCTCGCTTGATCTCTATGTGAAAGACGTCAAGTGAATAAAACATCGAATGTTACGCTTAATAAAATCGGAAGATGATAAATAATGTTCAGCTACAACAGTGACGTAGTTAAATGTTCATGATTCAGGCTTCAAGCTTGTCTTAGCGTTCATTACTTGTGAAGCTGGAAAGTAACATGAATGGTATGATAAAAAGGAAAAAAGAAGTAAAAACGCATGTAGACAGTTAAATAAGTTTGAGTAGAAATAAACGTTCCTTCCGACCACACAGGTCAGGTTTCAATAGGTGAATGGTGACGCTCTCCTGTATCGCTAATTGCAGGCTGCTTTTGGCTGTCGTGTGTACCGAAAAACAGTAGTTCTCGACTTGTAGTGCGCTTTCTTTGAATGTACATTCACATAAGTGTCGTGTAACGGCTGATTGGGGTGGCTGTTTTGATTTTGGGCGGATGTTGGAGTTCAAAAGCCAGTTTGGAACGTGCTCCTTGATACGAGTAGATAGACAGCGTTCGCTTTTCCCGGCGTACCTCACTCCGCAAGGACAACAGAATTGATAAGTTATCATTGGTTTTTTGGGAAGAGGAATGGTGTCTTTCACTGCGTTGGGACAGAGAGTTTTTGTTCTGAATATTGGAATCGCTTTCAGGTGAAAGAAGACCCTTTCAATGTCTCTGCGGAACGTTTATTTCTACTCAAACTTATTTAACTGTCTACATGCGTTTTTACTTCTTTTTTCCTTTTTATCATACCATTCATGTTACTTTCCAGCTTCACAAGTAATGAACGCTAAGACACGCTTGAAGCCTGAATCATGGACATTTAACTACGTCACTGTTGTAGCTGAACATTATTTATCATCTTCCGATTTTATTAAGCGTAACATTCGATGTTTTATTCACTTGACGTCTTTCACATAGAGATCAAGCGAGGCCATGAAGAACTGGTTTTTGATTTATAAATGCATTATTTAATAATGAAATAAAAACAGCATGTAATTATAGACTTAATTCAAAGAAACATAAAATGTATTTAAAAGGGGAACATAAATTAGCATTAGATCCATTTGATGATAAAAGAAAAATTTTACCTGATGGAATAACTACTTTACCTTTTAAATTTTCTAATTTGTAAATTTCTTAATTTTTAAAGATTAAGAAGAAAATAAATTATTCGATCACTCCGCGAAAATATTTTCTATAACTCTATCATGTATTTTTTTATCAATATTAATTGTAATGAAGGCATAATCTTTTGACCAAGCATTATTACACGAATGTTTAAATTCATCTTTATCTGTTATACATAAATCTCCTAACAAATCACATAAATTTCTTGCATTTATTTCAAATAGTATAAATATATTTGCATTCTTTCTAATAACACTTCCATCTAATGAATACATACTTAGTGTTAAATAAAAAACACTACAGTTATAATGTCTACCTCTTGTGAAATAATTTCTCTGAACTGACTGATTTCTATCATTAACACAATCATCAAAAATTACACAATGTTTCATTGTTTTATCTAGTTTACTAGGATCTTGCATATTACCACTATCATCTATTAATTGTATCTTTATGTGTTTACTTTTATTAGATTCTACTAACTGATTATTTTTTGCTGCTTCTTCACACCACGAACTTATTTCTTCTTCATATTCAGAATTTTCATATTCTTCGAATAAGGAAGCAATTGCTGTTTTTTAAGATTATTTTCAAATCCATATTTTAGAAATTTATAAACAGGTTGTTCTGCTGTTGTTGTATAAATTATAAGATTGTTATAATCTAAAAAGTTTGGAGTAGTTAGAATTTTAAATAATAAATATGTTTTTCCACATCCTGATCTTCCGCAAATAACTGATAAAACTTTATTGGATAGATTTCGATGATGATTGAATTTCACTTTTTTATTTAATGCCAGGTTTGTAGAAATTTCTTCACTCATATCTCAAGACGATATTTTGAAAAAACAAACTCATACTTCTCTAACCAAAAGATCTATCAATCTCTTCACCTCCAAAATTTATTTCCTTTCTTTTCTCATCAGTCATTCTAATGTTAATGTTGTTAATAGTTTTTCTTGTAATAGGGAAATATATTAATGTTTGTGGAATTACATTTAATCTATGACCAATGGGTACAGTAAAAGCTGGAAAAATGAATATTAAATTTTAATATTAATTTATTAAATTTATTAAAATTATTTATTAAATATTAAATAATTTTAATTTTAATATTAAACCATTTATATATCCTCCTTCAATAATTTTACAATGTACAACAATTGAATTTATTTCAGTTATTTTAGGAATCTTGTCACCTAAATGATAACCTTGTCTATAGATTTGTTTATTAAATCCCAATAGTTTTGATAATGATCCATCATGATTAAAATCAACTTGATGATTTTCGGCTAAAGTAAGAGAAAATTTATTAACTGCTGGTTCAACTGCGAAATGTAATTGTTTCTTATCTTTAAATGGTATACCTAAATGTCTCTTAATTTCATTTGATATTGATTCAACTTCGTAAGAACCAGGAAGAAAAGTTAGTACTTTCCACGTTTTGCCTTTATCAGTAGAATATCTAAATTGATCATTCACATCTTTGATAACGTTTTGAATAGTGTTAAATGTGGAGAAACTAGTCAATGCAATTTGATAATTTTTATCTTGTTCCAAATGTAGTTTGGAATGTAGTTGGTAGTTGTTATAATTTTTAGTACTAAATTTTGATGAACCCAAAATCTCTGTTAGATTTGCTAAATGATTATAATTTTTTCTAGTTCTGCTGAACACATTTTTTAGATAAAAATTTTAAATAAATTTTTTTTATTAAATATTTTAAATAAATATTTTTTTATATAAAAAAAATTAAAAACAGCATATTTCAGCTATGCTTTTATAATCCTCTTCATTTAGAATCTTCTTTTCTAACAGTCTTTTTAATATAGCATGAATTTCAATGAAACTAGAATTATGTCCTTCTTTTATGGCAGATATTAAAATCTCTAATCTATTTAGTAATTCTTGTGGATCATCTGGTAAAAATATAGTTGTTTCTGTTTTAAAACCTTTTCCTACTTTAGGTGTCGTTGGTAATAAATTTCTAATTGTTTATAACGTCTAAGAGATTTTACTGTACCAACTCTATCTAACATAGCTTTATATTTTATAAGATCTTCTACGGCATATTTTTTTAAATCTGCTCCTCTTAAAAGATTAACAAAATTTCTATCTAAACTAATAGGTGATTTATCTGGTGAAAAAATTAAACCCCCTTAAAGTTGTGGAAATATTTCTTTTCTGCCAAGATAAAATCTTGCGAATAATTTTCTATCTAAAAAGAAAGTAGAATGTTCAAATAACATAGATTTTGGTAATTTTTTTCTATATTTGCTTCTAACAATCCATAATCATCTAATAATGTTTTAAGTACTGGATCTGTTATATTTACTCGGTTATCATGATTAGCAAGTTCTTTTTCAAGAGTTTTAAATGGTTCCATGATTTTTTCAAAATCAGTTTTTACTTGTTCGGTTTGTTGCATTTTTTCTATCATATCAGATTGAATACCAGCTTTTGTCATTCTATGCCGAGTATGATTTTCTTTCATAATATTTTTTTTTGTTTTATTAACTCATCTAATTGTTGAATTCTTTTTTGATTATCAACTTTAATTTTATCCATTTTTAGAATATAATATTTGAATTTTGTGTTAACATTGGAATACAACAAAAACATTTTACTGAACAAATTATTTTTTTACTGCTTTGTCGTCTAAAATTTTTTAGTCTTAAGTTTTGTTTAATAAAGTTTTTAGTTCTTCTAAAAAGATTTTATCATTTTCTTTATAAGAAATTTTACCAGCCTGTTTATTCTAGTCATTAACTTGTGTCTGTAATTGAAATGATATTTGATTTACTTCATTAGCTATTTGATCAAATTTTTTCAATCTCATCTAACGTGATAACATTATCATCACATACTCTTTGAAAATAATAATGCAGTTTATCAAAAACTTCTTTAACGTGAGAATGTTTATTTTTTAATGATTTTCGTTTCTTAGATATTAAAGATTTATCTAACATTGTAACAAGTGAAGTTGTAAAAACACCCGTACCTGTTAAAGCAGTAGCAATAACAGGAATTGAAAGAGCGCCAGAAGATATAACAATTGTTAAAGCACCTAAACTTACCTTTAAAAAGATTCCAATACCTTGTGTTGCATTCTTAACTTTAGTCCATCTTTTTCTTAATTTTTTATAATGCTCTAATCTTAATAATAATTGTGATTCCTTATCTTTCATATACCTAACTCTATCTTTGTGTTTTTCAATGTTCATCTTTTCAATGTCCATTAAAGTAGAACTACGTTCATTTATTAACGAAGGATATATTCTCGAAGTTTCTTCCATTTTCGAAGTTTCTTCCATTTTTGAGGTTTCCATTTTTTAATAAATATTTTGATATTTTTGGACTAAGTAAATTTTTGATATTTTTAGACTACCGTACGTAAATTTTCGACTACGCGAAATTTTTAGACTACGTGAATTTTCGACTACGTGATATTTTTGAAACCTCTTTTCAGTATATGAAAAAATCCCAACGAGCTTAGAACTTTTTTTTTAAATTTTATCCTTAATATTATTTTTATTTATAAAACTCTTTTTCAGCGTATGAAATATTCCTATACTCATTCTCAGAATATGAAAAAAATGCCAACGAGCTTAAAACTTTATTTTTGATTTTATTATTTTGTTATTTATTTTTATAGGTCTTTTTTCAGTATATGAAATATTCCGTTTTTGCATTCTGGAGGTATCTTATTTTTTTTAGTTTGTCCTGGACCGGTCATATATACATTTTTTGCATTTTTAAGGTATCTTATTTTTTCATTTTTTTAGTTTGTCCTGAACCGGTCATATATACATTACTAGACTGAGATATTCTACATAAACATATACTGTACATGCACTCAAATTAGATCCACTAAAAGCCCTTTTTGCGTTTTGCACTGAAAATTATCAACAAGGAAATCAAATGACATCATCCTTCAGATGATCAATATCTGATTTGATTTGAGCACTTTGATCCTCCAAACGATTAAATAATTAATAATTTAATAAAATAATTGTCATTATTGTTTTTGGTCTTGCAGTGCAGCTAGTTATGCAACATCCGGTAAAACAATTACGAGAGATGTATTATCCTGGAATTTGCATAAGTTCGAGATGCTACTTTCTGTGACAATACCAACAAAATGTATTCCTTCATTTTCATTTTCGGAAAATCTGAAAATAAGGATAGCTGATATTCGTATATTGAATTTTGAAAACATCGACAGCATACTTCGCATCGACAATAGACTATTAACATACCATTTTTACACAGAGAAAAAATAATTGTCTGCACATTTGTTGCCGTCGCGCCCTTACTTTTGTCATGTAAGGACCGAGAAAACTCATTTCAAGTAACTCTAACAGAAGATTAAGATGAGGCATTTCTGAAGTTTGCTTATGCATTTCCATTAATTGATTTATTTTATATTTCACTATCAACTTAAAAAAACTCTCTAATATTGCACTTGTAATCATTTCCTTTTAATCAAATTCAGGAGCAAGCTGGCGCTACCCCAGCAGTTGGTCGAGGAGTTTCTGCTTCAAGTTGAAAACAATTAGAGCCAAAGTTCTTCATATTTCAAGTTGAAAAGAATGATCACTTTGTGTCCTTAGAAACTCGGTGTGCAAACATGAGAAATCCCAGCATTTACTTGAGCTTTTACTTGAGAGAAATATTTTTAGCAGCATATTTTCCAAATGGAAAGTGTTTTACTTCTGACATAAAGTGTTAGCTTAATAAAGAATCGTCCGTAAACAAGTACTGTGTTATTTCTTACGATAGATCAATACAATAGACAAATACCGATACATGCACACATATGGTCGTATATTTGCGATGTCTTAAGGTTACAAGTACAGCACAAGTACATGTACATGTGGAAGAAATAAGATATTACATTTGAAATGAATAGCTGATAGTGTACAATACGTGAGTATATGATATTCGAGACAACAGCAATGTTGTAACAAAAGTAGTTGCTACCAGGCGACCTCTGAGAATCGATTTCACAATTCAGTGCTCAATGCCTCTAGCTTTCAGGAGATCGAAATGATGTTTCTATGAGCCTTGGTCCTGACATCATCATGAAAAATGGCTTGCCAGCTGGGAATCGAACCCAATCCTCGAACTGATGACAAAGTGTGAACATCACCAAAACCAGCGAAGCACTATTTTGGTAAAAATCTCATCTCCAACATAGAAATAGATTATTTGTCTGAGTTGTCTGCACCTTTTCCATGTCTATTTCAGATATTTCGAAATCGATTTCAATTCTTTCCAAATGAATTTCAGACATTTCCAGATGGATTTCAGATTTCTCCGATTGAATTTCAGATATCTATCAGAAACTCAACTTTGAAGATATCTGAAATTCAATTGGAGATGTCTGAAATTCATCTGGAAAGATCTTAAATCGATGAAATAGAAATGGAAAAGGTATAGAATGGAAATACTAAGGTGGGCATGAGCCACCAATTAAAGGCTTAGAATTGCACATGTGACTGATTCTAACCCAATGATACAGCCGTTGACAAGTTTATTTAAGTGAAAATGCGTGTGATTTTTGTTCCACTATTGTGAATAGCATGAAGCTTTACTTCTATTCTAGAAGATTTATCGTTATCAATTTTTACGCCCTCCAATATGGTTTCAGGAGCAAGCAAAGGTTTCCGCGCGGATTATGACGTTATCTGGCTTGTTTTTATGACAATATCAAAGCAATGCTGTTCTTGTTGGAAGAGCACTATGTTTCGCATAGAAACTGAATGATTGTTTGCCTGAAGTTGACTAGAATGGAAATTGACTCCAGGTCGCGGCACATCCAGGGGAGCTAAGTTGTGGCATGAACCACCAATCAAAAGCTTCGAATTACACATGCGACTGATTCTAACCCAATCATATGGTGGTTGGCAAGTGTTTCTAAGTGAAAATGAGTGCGGTTTTTGTGCCGTTATTATGCATCGCAAGAAACTACATTTCCGTTCTAGAGGTTATCTATTTCTATGATGTTTCGCCAACAAATAATTTTACCATTGTAAGATGAAGCCAAACGAAGTGGGTAGCCTATCTAAAATCTTTGGAACCGCACATAATCGAGATTAAATATTGGTCATTAAGTCATTATTCAGTGATGGAGATTGCTTGCATGAGAGGATTGTTTTTTCATTCATGGTTGTCTTCTTTGGTGGATGTGCAGGTACTTGTATGTTCATTTGTGTTGAGGCAGCTGCCGCGCATTATATTGATAGTTAGGTTTAAAGTAGATCTCAACTTTCTTTATCCTTGTTTAAGAAAAATAACTACTTTTCATGGCTTTTAAACTGGACGAAACTTTGATCTTGGATAATAATAAAAGCGTATTAGTATTATATTTATCAAGCGAAAACAAAGAATTTGTCCACTCTTCAAATGTTAGGAAAGCTCCAAGCTGTATGGCTTGGTAATATATTTTTCTTACGTCATCATGTATCTTGATTTCATTTGCAAGGGTTGTCTCTTGTTAGGTCTATCAACGTTTGCTTTCTATGCTGTGGCATTTTAGAAACCCATTTCTAGAAAAGCTATTTTTTAATGTGCAAGCAATACAAGCATGTCTTTAACCATAGAGCTCTGGAGCTCAGTTTTCCATACTTAAAACATAGTGTTTGTACATATAGTGAAAGAGAACCGCTTAAATTTTCAATGTGAGTATCTAGTACACCAATGCAGGGTCCAAAGCATTATTCGAATAGAAGAATTGCGTTGTTGTTGTAGTAATAGCTGGCGTGTGTATTTTTCAGAATTCTATAGGAGACGATAAAAGTGATTTACAGATGCAATTGATTATGTATTTTAGGCTGGATGTATTACATTTTTGAATTTTTAGAGGATGAAAACGTCGCATGCGACGTTTTCATCCTCTAAAAATTTGATAACGCATCGTTCATCCGATCCGTCGCCTCTGGAGTCGTTCGTGAGAAAATAATTTTCTCATTTCACTAAACTGTATTATATTTTTGTCAACACTAAAATGCACGTGTGCAATATGGGAATGCCATAATGTAGACCTATCTCTATGAAATGTCGCATGTCAAGAATGAATGCACCATCGACGATTGATTGAGAAAAGACTCGATCCCATAGACATCCTGTCAGTCTGCACAGATAGGTTGCATGAGCCTTGCTGGAAAAGGGCCCTAAGTTTCGCATGCCCCCGCGTTTGAATTCTGATTTTTACAACAAAGTGAAACTCGATTTGGATGTCTTAACGTACAAATTACGGTGGCATCATATTAACGAGAGTGCTATCACGTCTCACGCTTCTAGAATACCGTTTAAGCGTAACACAGTCAACCTTCCCCCTTGCATGCCTAACGAGAAGGAGAGTAGGTTGAATCTGATGAAATCGGAAATTCTTAAAGTCGTTGAGGAAGAAATTTCTGCTACTAAGCGCTCGAAGTCGTACCGAGAAGCTCAGTCGAGTATCAGGAACACAAAAACGTTCCTTGAGTCTAATGACCTCATTGCAGTTCCGTCCGATAAAACCAACAAATTGGTCATTGCGAACAAAAGTGAGTTTATCGAACGGAACGAAAGTATTTTACAAGATACTTCCACCTACAAACTCCTAAATAAGAGCAAACAGAAAAGTATCGAAGCACAGGCTAATAGAATGATTAGAAACATAACATCTTCACAATTGCCGACGAGAGACGTAGAAAAGCTTATTTCGTGTGGGAGCCAACCAGCTTCGTTCCACACTTTCATAAAAGACCATAAATCCACCGAAAGCAGGTACCCGTTGAGACCTATTGCTTCTGTGAGAGGTACCGCAACGGAGAAGGTTGACTGGTTTGCGAGTACAATTTTGACTCAACTACATGTAGCTAAACTAGTTCCGGCTAATATTACGAACGCCAGTCAGTTGATCGAAACTCTGAACGAATGTAAAAGAGAGAGTCTGACAGATGACCACAGTTTCATCTCGCTCGATGTTGTCAGCCTTTACCCAAGTATTCCTATTAGCTACGGCATAGAGGCTGTGATGGAGTTTGCTAATACAAACTGGCATAGGATTGACAACAAAGGCATAACGGCTGAAGATCTGCGACGATGTTGACGTTTATTTGTTACAATTACGAAATAAAATACAACAACCGAGTCTATCTGCAGATCAAGGGCTGCCCTATGGGTGCGCACTTTGCTCCGGCGTTTGCAATTATTACTATGCACAAAGTGGAATCCATGGCCTCAAATACCCTGTCGCAACGGTTTGGTTTTAACCCCGACATTTACAAAAGGTACATCGACGATATTCTGATCGGTCCGGTAGAACGAGACGAACGGATGTTTCAGAATATTTTGCAAGTCTTTAATGCCATCAATGAGAGTATTAAATTTACTATCGAGATACCGGAGCGGGGTGCTTAACTGAGTTTCCTTGACCTGCAGATAAGGATAACTGAAAATAATATTGACTACGGATGGTATTCCAAACCTTGTCACTCTGACATCACTTTGAGAAGAGACAGCTGGCTTCCTCGTCACGTAAAAGCTAATTTTGTAAACAATTACATCGACAATGTGAAAAATAGATGCTCGAGCAAGAGAAACGAAGAGGCAGCTATGGAAAGAGTCAAGAGGAGGCTTGATAAAAATGGTTTCCGAAATGTGAACCTCAACAGTAAAAAGGTGAAAAGGCATTCGGAAACCATTGAAAAAGAGCAAGTCTTCTTCTCGATGAAATTTATCAATGATAGATGCACGAAGAGAATCAATAAAATCATCAAGAATTATGATTTGCCGATAAAATTAGGAAGCCAGCCTGCCTCTAGTCTCAAACAGTGTCTCAGTCGCAAGGAAAAGAGTAAACATGACAATTGCGAAGTCTGTGATCGTTTGGGGTGTAGTTTTGCCTGCTCTGATAAACATCTAGTATATCGGTTTACTTGCAAGTTGTGTCATGGCAGCTACATAGGTCAGACGTCAAGACCTTTCAATTTCCGATATAATGAACACAAGCGCAGCCTATCAAATAATAGCATGGATAGCGCATTGGCAGAGCACGCAAGACAATATCATCATGGACATCTGGCGATCACAGACTTCCAGCTAGAGATTATTGACAGGTGCAGATCACCGATAGAGACAAGACTGTCAGAAGCCAATCATATTGAAGCACAAAGACCAGCACTCAACCGAAGACATGAAATGACCAGACGTTGAACGTGCCCTCACTCCTGCCAAACCTTGATAATGCGAGCCGGCTCGCGAAAGCTCGGGATTGTACATAACTTTTATCAAATAGACTGTACATATTTTTAGCAGCTTATCTTTTTCGGGGAGACGACACAAGCGGAAGCGATATATGAAATTAAACAACCTCCCGTCAGCTGCCATCAACAATGAAATAACACGTCTGAAGTTTGTGCCACTCATTCCTTCACACAATTAATTCCCTTATAATATCCCTGAGCCTCGATTAATTGAGGTCAAAGTAATCACTTGCTACAGCAGTAACATGCAAGGATAAAGTCATTATCAACACGATAAAAAAATATAATAGTCCACTTACTAGGAGTGTGCTAGCTTGTGCCAGATCTCAGGACACCCCAACGCTTCGTAAATTCCACAGAAATGCGGATTTGCCTCCGCAGCCGCACGCCCCATCCGTAGTACTTTTGAAAATCACGTGTGTCACTCAACCAACCAAATGCATTTACTGGGAGTGTGTCAGCTTGGGTTAGCACTCAGACAACCCCATCTCTCCGTGAAATCAGTAGAAACGTGGACTCCTCAGCCGTATCGATCGTACCCTTTCGCACCACTTTTTGAAAATCCCATGTTCCAGACACATCAATCAAGCTAATGCACCTTCCAGGACTTTGAAGTGTGCTAGCCCTCAAACAACCCCATTTCTCAGTAGAATCCGCAGAAATACGGGTTTACCTCCGCAGCCGCACTCATCCACCCACCCGAATAACTTGATGAAGAGATGGGCTCATGGAGGTGGGGCACACAATTATGAAAATTGGTGCGGATGAGTAGATACGTGCAGCTGCGAAGGTTACTTTGTATTTCTGCGGAGGGCTGGGGATGTCTGAGAAATTACACATGCCTTCTAAATAGTGTACATGTATTTAGCTTGTTGATGTAAGTGGCACACACGGCTTTCAGAAGTGGTACGGGTGGGACGTGCGGTTATAGGAAATACGAGACCCGTATTTCCTTGGATTCTACGAAGAGCAGGGGGTTTTCAGAGATCTGGCACAAACTGTCATGCTCCTAGTGAGCTTTTATCATTTTCCATCGGGTTGATACTTGATATATATTTGCATATCACTAGCATGGCTACCTTTATTAAATCCGTACCACTTTGGCCTGATTTTATCGGGGTTCAAGGTTGCTATTATGAAATTCTGTGGACTAACGAGTGGCACTAGCTTTAAGCGCATCATTTCATACGTGGATGTGGTTGACAATGCTTGCATATGCTGTACAAGATAACATTTATGATTTGGTATGAATAACTTCACATCCGTGCCATCTCGAGTTTTCAATCGACGATTTCCTTCAAGCTGCCGTATCATTTTAAAGAATAAGCTGTGATGCAAGCTGACAGACACAAATTATGTGTCAATGTTGTTTTCGCCAGTGGCAAATTCAATTTTAAATATGGAAATTGGTGCGGCTAACTTCACACACGTACCAATTAATAGTTATTATATTTTTTATATATATTTATATATATTTATATATATATTTATATATATATATATATATATATATATATATATATATATATATATTATATTTTAGCCATTATTTTTGTGAATCACTATTATTTGTCTGAAAGTCTTCTTGTTGTTAATTTGTATTTTGTCACTATATATTTTTATATTTTGATTGAATTTTCATCTTAAAATCAACTCAAACTCAAACGTAAACACAGATTTTCGTAATTTTGCTAATAAAAATGAGATTTCAGAAAAGTTTTACAGATTGACCATTTAGTCTCATCTCATGCTATATTACTGGTCATTAAATCAGTCAATCAAAATGTTTTAGTGGAAAGCGTTTTATGATGATGAATGTGGTTCGCAATTCAGGGAAAAGAATAAAAATGACTAGCATCTTATTTAACAATTGTGAGCTAAATAAGTTCATTATTAATCTGACTATCGATAAGTTTACAAATAAAGCAAAGATAAAGTGCAAATATAAAACTGCTAAATTCTTTTCAGCCTATATGGCTTTCTTGCTCGTGGGTGGTGTTGAACCAGTGACGTTATAGCTAGAAGACACGAAGCACAACCACTAGCAACAAAGTCATCACTCCATTCTACTGCGATCGAGCATTAGTCGGTAAAGTAGTGGAAATCGAAAGTGATAATTCCTTTTGACTTTTGTTGAGCTTATCTCCACCTGCGGATTTCAGTCCAATTATTTAGTCAGGTGATCGCTGACGAAAAATCAAGGATATTAACTTCTTTTTTTTTAGATTTAGTGGCTGATATTCTCAAATTTGTGATATGCGACAGACGTCAGTCAACAAACTGTTCTGTGCGCATGAGTATCGCATGGAGTTATGCGCCTCAATTTCAAATGCTAAGCTGATTGATCTTTGAATGCCGAGGCTGATATGTTATCTGAATCTTGGATGTTAAAGTAAGACTGACACCGTTATCGCGGTAATGCTGCTTGCAAGATATGATCTAGTGCGAAAATCGCGGTTTAATTTTCTTGATGGATGCTCATAAAACTCGGTCACATAGACGAAGGGCTCTCGCCGAATGTGATTCCGAACATTGTTTATCCATTCATATATTTTTTGTAGATTTGTGTGTAGTGGATATGATAGCTATCCTTTAGCTTCATTGCCTTTGATTCTGACATGCCAACCTCGACATGAAGCCCAATCGACCAAAGTGTCCGGATAGTGGTTGCGATTTACTAAAATTTTTTACGCATTGTGTGCGCAATCGAACGAAAAATTCTAAAGTCTTCAAACTTTTAGCTAAGTGTGAACAACAATGTCATTATAAACCCACCGGAAGAAATATAGGCATGTCTTATACCGGATTCCTATGGACTTTGCAGAATACAGAACTGAGAAATCGCTGCGAAGATATGGATAGACAAATCAAACTGTTGGAGAACGAGAGAGACAAACACACGGAATTGCAGACTGTCGTTGATGATTTAAGAGGAGTAGTGGCCAACAAGCACAGCACAGACTTGGAGAAAAGTGACTTAGCCAAAAAATTACGTGAAGCAGATAATTTAATCAAAGAAAAAGTGAGTGGTTTTGGGATTCCTATCTTTAACTTATTTCTCTCATAGAATTTCGCTGATCTTAAACGCGTTTTTTCGGTCGACATACAGTGTAGTGTGTTAATGATATCGACCTATAATGTGTTATACATCTCGATCCTCATGATCAAATCGAACTCAAACCACATGTCAGCTATGGTCTTAATCTAAAATAAATGCTCACATTTTCAATATACCCAAAAATAGACACTTGACTGACAAATTGTCAATAACAATACTCTACTCCCATTCCACAATGTGATGTGCATATTTGTAATGCTTGCAGCGTTGTACTTGGTTCTGTTTTTGAATTTACATGTAGATGCACTTATCATTAATGATCGATAAACTACGCTTTTTCAAACAAGAGAATCACTTTTTCTGATAAAGTTTAAAACTTGAAAATGTTTCAAAATTTGTGCACAATCGTATCATTCACATTCTTCACTTGTAACAGTAGGCCTACTATTTCTCTTATTACAAATTTTACAAACAGAACTGCAAGTGATGAAACATTGATAACTAAAACAGTCATTATTTCAGAATTTTCCATAACGTTGAAGATAATACTGAGACTTATTTTCTTTCTTGTTTGATGTCTTCCTCCCTGCCATCAATTGCTTTTTCTTTGATGCGGTTGTATTTTTGGTGATTTCCTTCTGTGGTGCTTGATATTGAACGTCATCTTGGTACAGTTGTTTGAATTTGTCAAACATAAAGTTTCGATATTCGTCATTTTTCTCAGAAGCCTTGTATTCTTCGTCAGTGCCATACATGCGAAGCCGTGGTCGAGCACGTGCCACAGGTGCGTTTTTGCCCAAAATCATTTTCGCTTGATGGTCAGGTTTTTCAACATCCCTTGAATGTCCTTGTCTCAATACATGTCCAACATCGATGAAGACACGCCCCTGTCCATCCTTCATTAGACGTTTGTTTTTGTCTTTGCCGAGCGACTCCTGATGAGAGTGCTTATTATCAGACCATTCAGGTAAAAAGATCTTGGAAATGATTGGAAATTTGCGTGAATTCACAGAATAGTTGATATCACTTTGCTGACTACCACTACTAGCATTATTTCGCGAACCGTCTGAATAGTCACTACTAATCGGAGAAGCACTCAAAGAAGGTCCAACATATTCCGCGCTGGCTGATTGTCTCTTACGCTGTGTGAGTTTTAACTTCAGTCTGCTCCAAGTTAGCATACTTTTGTCCTTTCGTCGACGATGTTGATTGCGCGTCTGATTCCAGTCCTTCTCTGAGTCTAGAGAAGAGTAAGAAGTCCATCCTGAACTGAGACCAGACGCTGACTCAAAGCTGACTTCTGAATTCGATAATGAGTTAATGCTGATGTTTGAAAATGGACTGTTACTCCGACGTCTCCGATATTTCGCTCGAGGAATGTTATGTTTCAAATGCCAATCCAATGTTTTTGGATCGTCTGCTGTGAATCTTCCATCAAACCATACATCGTAATTATCTTCACTTGATAAAGCTGGTGGAATTTCGATTCCATTTTGAATATGAAAATATGATGTCATTTGACCACTTCCACGAGATCTTCGTCCTATTCTCATGCGATCAATCAGAAAATGGTTGATAAATATTCTCCAACGACACCAGGCATGAATCGCGTTTGGGATATGACTCTCTAAGTCATGGTCACTTACACTTGAAACACTCATCTTCAACATTTAGAGCTCCGATTACTTTCTGTCGATACCCATTTTGCTATTACCTGTTAATATATGCCTATTGCCTATACTGCCAGCAGAAATGTCGAGACAAATAGATGAACTTTCTTATATGAACGATACGCACTAGATGACAGCGTCAAATAACATGCTATTAAGAAATATATTCAACTATTTCTAAGGCAATCATGCATTAATAGATCACAGACAATGTATTTCCATACATTTTAAGTCCACTTGTAGGATGCAATGCAGATCTTCATGATTCATTGTGGTCAGTGATGCGTTTCAATGTCCAATGGATTTAGCTTTAATAACAAGTGTTAACTGTTAAGAAACGCTGTTAAGAATTGGTGTTAGTGAACCCGGTCTTTTGATATACTGTAGTTCACCGTAGCATTGAATTTGTTTTAATATGCAAAAACAAAAATCATTTATAGATTGACTAAAATAGACTGCTCGTTATTTCGTTAAGTGTGTAGAAACGAAATGGATTGAATCACAGATAAGTAAAAAAGATCTACCTGATGGGAGAACAAGTTTCTGAATCCCATGTTCCGCCATCATCAGTCGGTTCATCTATCTTGATTGAATATTTAGGCTGCATCCATCAATCAATGAGCTTAAAGAAAGTAAGCCCCGATTCAAAACATTCCTTGTAAGCATTGTACTCCAATTTCACTATGACCTAAGTACATGAGCTGTAAATGGCTGTTGATAAGAAATTGATGCAAATGGGTTGTTGGATATTATCTCATTAGTTGGTTTACTTTTTGATAGAGTTCAAGGTGTTTTATTAACAATTTCTTGCATGTAACAGACAATCCAATCTCAACATTCGATCCGCATTGAGGGTTTTGTTTTAAGGCGGAGATGGAAGATATTCAAAAGGAGAAAACTGATCGACTTGAGAATCGCTGTGCAGAGCTTGAGAGAGAAAATAAATTTCTTCGGAACTTTGAAAAAGACGATTTCACGAATCGTCAAGCGAAGCGAGAGAGTGATCAGGCACGGATGAAAATCGAACAGCAATTGGATGACACGCGGGTAAAGTTGAGAGGAGTGCAAGAAAAATGTAGAGAGAAAGATGATTTGATAAAACGTCTAGCGGAAGAATTAAAAGCGAGAGATGATTTCCTTCCGTTGGGAGCAAGTATGTCTGCCCGCGATTCTCTTCCTGCTTTGGTGGAGGTGAGCTTCCTCTCTTACTAATTCCATTGAGAAATTTGTACTTAATTCACACTTGCGAAAGACATGAAAAACATCCCATCACAAAGACATATCACGCCAGAATCAAATGAAATCACTAGCCTTTAGTTTACAGCAAAGGAAGAAATTTCTTTAGATTTGAATTGATACCGGTATATGTTTTTCAGGCCTTTCGCATTGATTAAATTAATAATTGATTGGTGATAGTGAACTAATGAATAATTGTGCATGCATTTCAGGAATCAACACCACGGGCTAAAGACCGAATCAAGCCACAATCCGCTCCGCTTCAAGCACATAGCATGAGCGGCTACAACCCTGCATCAAATCAACGAAATGAAAAATACGCTATGCCAAGGGATGAATTGGCAGAATTAATTCGTTTGAACAGTCGACAACCTCGTGAAAGAGATTCACTGACACGGTCAAAGGTGACTACTAATAGACAATTCTAATGCCAATTTTCAATAAATATTGAAAATGCTGGTACTTCTTATGGATTTCTAAATATGCACTTTATAAGGATTTCTTATTAAATATTCCACCTATCTTTTAAACTTTGCATGCCATAGTTAACCGGAATATTCAAATCATACCCACGAAAGAGATAAGTTGCTTTGCACAAATTAAAATACACTGACATTAAAGCTAGCAATGTAAATAGTCATCAATATACATGCACGAATTAACACCATCAAATTATGATAGCTTTTGAATGACAGTTTTGTTTCTGCAGAACCCCTAGCAGGATCCCCTTTTAATTTTGGATGAACAGATGACCGTAATCTGCATTTGCTTCTCTTGAGACTTTCAGAGTAGTGAGAAGTTTTATATCAGTTGTATTGTATACAGTTACAAGGCAGTTGAAGTCACGGTGCGAAGTAGAAAATTCATATGTGCGGGGGAGACGTTTTGGTCGGTCCGCTAAGTAGCATGCTAGGATTTTCTGAAACAGTCTATCGCGTAATTACTTGAAGTTCCCGTACGGCTTGATCAACAGGTGATTACTTTCACATATTTTTTTCTGAACCACTTTCACATATGTTTACAAACCACCTGTTTGTAAACCATGTGTTTAAACCATATGGTGAAACCATGTGTTTAACAAACCACTTTCACATATGTTGCGAACAAAAGTCCATCTAATACATAAAACAAATGGCTGGATTTCGAACCCACTCCATTCTTTGTAATCTAGTCGCAACTAATCCCGAAATGTTTTCTCGTCTAGTTCTTTCTTATTTTATCACTGACTCTTTAATAGGAAACAATCTTAGGTAATCATGTTTTGCATTTCACAGGCAAGTAAAGAGAGTTTCTGACTCGATATAATTTATTGGTCGAAAATAAAAGGTTATAAATTTACACGTCGCACAGCGTGACGGGCCTTCGGCGTCCAGCGCCTTCTTAACGGTCGACCGAAGGCCCGTCACGTTGTGCGACGTGTAAATTTATAACCTTTTATTTTCGACCAATAAATTATATCGAGTCAGAAACTCTCTTTACTTGCCTGTGATATGCATCGCCTGACTCGCAAACTGGTCAACTAAATCATGTTTTGGAAAAATTTCGGAGTCGGTTGCTTACTGTCAAATTCTATGATTATTTTCTTATTTTGATGTAGTTTCTGAATTGTGACATGACAACTCTTGCGTTATGACTAGACAAGACGAACAAATTGCCAAGTGGGGAATCATTTAATATAGTCTCATCGAATCGTAAAGACAAGCATCCTACCGGTATGTTGAATTGCCTTATTGAACTTCTGAGTGAACTTAGATAAGATCCATGGTGGACAAGAGAACAATGGGACGACTTAACATATAAAGTACAAATAGGATAAACAAACCATAAGAGACAATTGAAATGTATGTCAGAAATATATGGCGTTAGACATTGTGCATTGCCTTTTGATACGAATGGATACAATTTTCACTAGGACGAATATTTTGTGATCCCCTAGGTCGGAAAAAGCATCGATCACTGGGGGTATCTCAAAAATCACAACCTGATAGGATTCCTTTCCGTCTCCTCTTCACCTCGCACACTGGATGAAATGTCACCTCTGAGGTCAAATTACACGCTTCTTCGAGCTATAATCCGGCATCTAGAAGGAGTTTCTTCACAGACTGATGCACAACCGTTGCCTACTACGAATCTGCGCGTCTGCTGAGTTCCAACTGGTTCCCCCTCTATCAGACAGAATCAAAGAAAAGCACATGTAATCTAGTGGGAAGCAGATTGAAGTTTTCGATAAAAATAAGATTTTCTTTGTTTTCTTTGATTAAAGGAAAGGTAATAAGTCTAGAAGCATAATAATTTCTGGCATGGAATGTCTTCAAATTATTTCCTATCACGTTTATGTGCTTTTGTCTACAAAGATAAACACATTCAGATTTAACAAGTCTCCTTATTATTAGGTAAACCCAATATTTAGGCCAATTTAGCCCCATTCTCGCATACATAAGCGATCAGAAGCATGATAATACCACGTACATATGATAGGAATGGCTTGAAGGTGCTAAAAGTTATGGCTCTAGACTTAAAGCTTTTCACATAATCGGAGATAATATAGAAAATCTCACTTTTGCCGGAAACTTCAATTGGTTTCCCATTGGATTCACATGTGCTTTTCATTGATCCTGTCCGCCAATAAGAGGAAGAACCCGGTAGATGCGCGAATTTGGATAGTCATAGGATGTGCATCATTCTGTGAAAGTCTCGCTTTCGGCCTCGTTCCATGCATAAACTCGTTTTCGTGGCCAGATTATTCTACAGATATATTATGAAGAAATCGCATCATGTAAGTCCTGAATGCAGGCATATATCTTACGTAGTCAGCATAATATTTCATGCAAATACTGATTTTATATCTTACATAGCATGAAATTCAGGCAGAATATTGTTCTGCATGAAATTTCACAAGCGTTAGTCAATAAATTAATAATCCAGATTTTATCCAGTTCCAGAATCCAGTTACTTACACTTGCACCATAGTTTTGAATTTTGAGGATCAATTTAGATTGCAGGCAGGCTAGAAGAATGTGTCGGACTATATGTCTCCCGCTTTTCTCATTATATCAGTACCACACTTTCTTTGACCTTTTAATAAATATTCAAAAACCAAATTATGTCTTTTTGATTTTATACTAACAGCCAGACGTAGTTTCTTAGATGCTGTTTCCAGTGTGATATGGTGCTTTCATTGCAATCTGGTGCTATTTTTATGGCTATCGAAAGAAAGTTAGTTATATGAGTGCTAATGCAATATCAATTAGATGAACGAATACGAAGATCAATTTATCAGTCAAGCTCTTATTGTCATGCTTCCAAACATAAAAATCCGACATTCTATAATAATAAAGTACTAGAACGGACATTGATTTTGAAAACAATAGAACACCGCTTTCATGACAATGGTAACTAAATGATGGCGGCTTCTAGTGGTTGACAATGGGAGGTTAGCAGCAGCTTATCAGTGCTCTTTGTAAATATTCACGATTACTATCATTTCTCTTTATATACAAAGGCACTTTGATTAAATAACTTGCAATAAATCGCCTTGTGACAAGAATCTACAATTTTTGCTTGTTTCAATAATTTGCTTCTTCTAAAGATCTAGCAATCGGCGCATAGTCGAACAGCTGAAATTATCATGAACAAACAAGTGCTGTTCATTCTTGGTTTGACCGATCAAGAAGCTAATCACTCGTTTCTTATTAAGCAAGGTCATTTCAACTGCAGAATGACATGGCCGTTTGCAGCATTAACACTCCGAGTTCATCGCTGACATTTCAACAGCAGTATTACCTAAATGAGGTGAAGCGTTTTCGTTTCAAGCGCAATTTGCCCTATTAACAGCACAATGAAAACAAAATCTGACGTAAATTCACCCTAATCAATGGTGATCTGCAGCTGTAGAATTAAAACTTCCAAATCAAGTGCAACATTGCCGCTTAAAGGAAAATCATCTTAACTAAGATTCGAATATATCATACAGGTTAATCATAGTTGTACTGACAGGCTTACGAAATAGCAGCTAAGCATCTCATCTTCACAGTAAATCAGAAAACAGAAATCCTGATTTTTCTAGAAATTGAAACACCACGCAACAAGACTCTTTCCTTGAATGAAATAGAAAGATTGCCGTTTAGACAGAAAAATCGTCTAAAAAAAGAATAGTCAACTGTGAGATTTCTTTAACTGAACCTGATTTCTCTGTCCCAGATCATGAATTGACTACCAGGTTATAAGTAATCGTTTTCTTTGAAGAACACAAGGAAGTCAAATGTAAAAATCAGAGTGTATTTTCTTATTTCTTTAAAATGTAAGACATCAGAGTGAATTTCTCATAAACTACTTACCATTCGAACAAAATCATGAGTTAAGCAGTAAATTGAAATTTGCAATTTTTGTGATTGGATTGAATCGAAGAGCTTAGCTTTACTTAGCTAAATAACGTAGAACTGAGGGTGAGAGAACCTATAAGAGGCAAATAGCAACTAACAAGTAAGTGAACAAGTACCGCGGACAATATTAAAATATCTATCTTCCTGATAACGATAAAGAAGTCTTGGAATGTATTCTTGCATGGTTGGTAGTCATTACACATTTGTCGATGGATCTCATGATTGATGTGCTTCATAAAATATACGTATTGATATGGACTTCATTGAATGTTATTGGATTATTGATTTCAGCACGAAAACGATTAGCTACATATAGCAACTAACATCCATCTGCATTGTAAGTTTTTAGAGACACAGAAGAACAAAAAATTAGTATTATACATCGATCGACAGGTAAAAATGATAATTGGCAAATCAGCTTGATCCAACGCTTTAATCTGTTTAGCCCCGAAGATGCACATCCGTCATTCACTTCAGTATCTTCTCAGTTCAATCATTATCTACATTAGCTTTACCGACAAAGACGTGCTGTGCCCATTTGTAGGCCCTATTGCTTGAATCCAACAACAGCCAATTACTTAAACATCCAATTTCATTCCCCCTTTTGCAAATTTGAAAATGTAGCACAGAAGGACGTGCTACATTTCGTGAAAGACCAATAATTTGGAAAAAAGAAGAAGGATGCAGGTTTTTGACGTGCTCGTGTTAGTCACTTAATCTTTATAAGCAATATGAATGACTATGGCTCAACAGGCTAAAAAATGAGGGGAAAACTGTGTATTCATTACTTTCATTTTTCAGTTTTCATTTGAAACGATTATGCTGCAGTTGATTTGATTAACGTAACAGTTTAAGCCACATAATTAGATTCATCTGCGCACGCTTCGGTTTCCTAGAAAGGAAGGGTTGTATGTAACTCTAATACGAAGTGGCACTTCACAGAATTAGACAACTTGCTCTTTCTCGAATGGATAATTCGTGTATCGCTTGCTATTGGAAATGGCAAGCAATAAGCTGTCAGCCGAGGACACCAGAGCCAGTGAGAGATGCGTGCGTGCTCTCTTCAATAATCATCACTTCGCACACACCAAAACACACATCGCTGTCTTGGCTAACATTCGATTCAGTGTATGCACCATACAGTGAGAAATGCCGAGAAGAGGATGTGAAAACATCAGGTGAACTAATTTTCGTACGCCTGCTACTTTTTTGAATAATGATCGGAAGGGCCAACATTATGGAGAAAACTTGTGCGCAATGATCTGAATTCTTCAAATCTGAAGGAATTGTGGCAATCGAAGCACTTTGCTGGAACTCACATTAATCCGCAAGCGACGCACGACTTTTTTTCCTATCACTGTAAGGTATTAGGAATTCCTTTTTGCCCACTTGATAAGTTCCTCGATGTGCCGGCGATTTCGTGTTAATCACACTTCTAGCAAAAATGGCAGATAAACAAAATATTTAATTTTGTGGTCTAAGCATTCATACCGACAAAGATGAACTTGAAACGGCAATGACGCAAACACTTCTCGACGTTTGCACTTTTAAATGACAACCAATCCTGAAGTGACAAAACTCATTCTTGACGGGTCAAACCTATATTCTCAATAGCGTAAACAAAGTGAACATTCACATCTTCCATAGTTCAGACAATATTTTGTTTTTCTACTAACTGTACGTATTCTAAAGCGACCGCACAGAAATATGTTAGGTTAACCCATCTCTAATAGCATCACTCACCCATTGAAATTTGCTCGCCCTGGTTGCTAAATGAGGACTCACCGCTTGCTCTTGCATCTTAGATTTAGAAATTAGGATGAGATGCGCTTCCTCGTGAATGAAAAACATATCAAAGCAGTGTATTGACCGCTTCTTGGCATTCAATTCAAGTCTTTGTGCCATAAAATATGTTATGTATACGTACACTGTATAAGAACATGTATATGTAATACGCATAATCTTAAACTGGGAAGTGAAAATGAAATTCCTTTTAATTTCAATGATAAATTTAAGTAAACTGAAAAGTGTGTTATTTATTCAATAAAATGCTACAAATTCATCAATTCTGAAAATTCTTTTGAAAACAGATTCATGTCTGTTGTATGGTGCGTGTCTTTATTTGTATTAGTGATGCTATCACATATTCAATTCTGTCAAATAGATATCGTATGAAAACTTGTGTTTTCACATGCCTCATGTACACACATGCTGTATTCATCGTCTGACATTTACACCTTCCGCTTAAGTATGGAGGTGTGAATGTACAAATCAATGTACGCTACACTCACTGTAACTGAATGAATGATCAATAACAACAAATCATACTTGTAGCACAAACGACGCTCAATAACTGATGGCAAGACCGATGGTAAGTATTTTTATAATAGAAAATCATATTGCAAATGTGATGGTGAAAGAAATTCATTGAAAAACTTCGTCCAGCAGAACGA
Source organism: Prostheceraeus crozeri (assembly GCA_907163375.1). Lineage (NCBI taxonomy): Eukaryota > Metazoa > Platyhelminthes > Polycladida > Euryleptidae > Prostheceraeus > Prostheceraeus crozeri. The sequence goes on from CAJQUW010010639.1 coordinate 222,878, forward strand.
TGCGGTGCTTTATATTGCATGATATGCTTTGCTTGCAGTTGGTAGATTTCAATTAGATTGGTCAGAGTTGATGCACTTAAATCACGGGCTTTGTTTAATAACTTCATCTGATTTTATCACCGAAATTATTTGCAAAAGAGAATTTATGATTTTTAACAAATGTAAAACCTCAGCTTACACAGGGTTCCTACCGGTCTTAGAAATCCTGGCTTGTTACTGAAGTGATTATGTATAATGAATCAACATGAAGCGCTTTTGCTCGTAAGTAGTGTATTCGAACAATAAGATGTTTACTGTTATGCGAATTGTGAAACAATTTTGGAGATTATTCTAAAAATTATATGCATGCATTATATTACAATATCGTTTTCAACAAGCTATTCAAACAATGAAATGAGAAATCCTTACTACACACGTGTACCTGAAACAGAAATTTTAATCATATTTCAGGGAAATTATTAGGGATATCATTATCAACAACCAATTCAATTAGCTAAATAGTTCTGACGGAAAAATCGTGCGATAAATCTCGAGGTAATGAATACATAATCAATAAATCGAATATCAACTGACTGACCAAGTTGAATGTCCTTAGCAGATAGATTGAGACGACCGACGGAAACTGACCCGGTTTATAAGCCTTATCCGCAAAACGAATTGTCTGCATCTAAAACGTCCATAGACTGCCTATTGCATCTATTGGCAATGCTGAAAAATACAATTTTTATATGAACCAACCACGATCACATCAATTAGCTTGCGATTAAGCAATTATAGAAAATCGGCCGACGCAGGTCGCTTTATGGATGAGGATGCGAAAACTTGACCTGCTCCAACTCAACCTGGTACACTCACTGATATTTTTACTTTAATGCTGCTCAGCTTGTGACTCTAAAAGGATCCTTATATTTTGCTTTCATCAATGACCATGAAAGGTATTTGCGTGAGGTATACTTTAGTATACTTCATAGTGAAAATCTACCTACTGAAATTGATTCCTTTTTTCCAATCCTAATAAATAATCATACTTTAGTCAGTTTTACTGATTTCAATTGAAGTTTTTCATCGCTTTAAGAATGGATAAAGAAAACGTTCACAAAATCGGTGCTGCTCGTGTTGTACTACATTTTTCATTAAGCCTATGCATGCCTTTTCGGAAGCATGTAGAGAAAGAGAAAATTTGCGGCATGATTTCATGTTCAATTATTTATGAGGCTCGTTGTTCAATTTTTGTGAGTTTGTGCTATTTAAATACGCTGAATAATTCAAGGATCGTCTATTGGCCCTTTTCTACTTAATTATTTTACATCTGATCTAACAGTTTCTGTGAATTCATGTGTTTCAATGATTAAGTGTGCCGACGATACATTTCTGACAGGTGTACAAGGGCTTGCCACACAAGTCCAGGATTTCCAGCCTATTTATGGTTGATTCAATGGACTGCTGACAACAAGCTGCAAATAATGGAAGACCAATGCTCTCAAATGTTTGTACTCACCAGCTTAAGAGCATCAAATTGTCATCATTTCTCCCATCTGACAATTTCGGGCATCTTTAAAGCATTCGTCTGATGTTTTTACATGGCCTTAAGTTAAACGAGTCAAAAACGAAGAGCATGGTTATCAAGAAGAATACATCCCTTGAAAATCATCCAACAATCACGGATACCGATTTGCAAATGAAGATTCTGGGCATCATGATTTCTATGATAGAAATCTAACGTGGAACATTCATTTCGATGGTATACAAGAAAGCGTCCCAGCGCATATATCTTCTCCTATCCCTGAAACCTTACGTCTCCAAAGCAGTTTTAGTAAGAATTTTCAAGAATTACATTCTCTGTATTTTGGAATACTGTAATCCAGTTTTTCTTGGTCTTAACTTCATCAACAACAACAAACTCCTTTGAATACACCGCCGATGTCATCGCATTATTTGTGGACCAATTTGCAGAGAAGACTGTCTCCTAAACATCACAAAAAGACGTCAAACCCAATCTTTAAAGCTTTTTCAATCGCTGTTTCAAGCTGATGGCATTTTACATGAGCTTGTGCCGCCATTCCCTTCGTTCAGCAAGAAACTGCTGATTCCCCTCAGTCGGACGCAGCGGCGAGCAACTTCCTTCATACCGAAATGCGCAACATTGTGCAACTCTGCGCACCACAGATGAACTCACCAAAACTATTGTGCAGCTGCGCTTGTACCCTCTGAGATATGTCATACTGACTTACGTACTTTACAATTTCTTGTCACTTCAGATCAACGTTGTACTCGATTTTCAATATCTTAAAATAAACGATTCATTATTATTATCATAATGTCCCAGAGTTACTTAGAGAGGAGCTACTTGCCATTCACACATTCTGCTTTTCAGGACAGATCATACTTTGTGATGATGATGCGCGATCTCGCCAACAACGGTTTAAAGCATATTGCTTATTTTGACTTAACAACACGATGTGCTTATGTTGATTGTACCCTTGCGGTTCTTGTCATTGAGGTTCTGATTCAATAAGAGATTTTAAGCAATATGTGTTTGAATCATGGATTTAAACACGCCATGATTTTTTAACCCTAGTCGAGTCAGGTGTTATGATCTCAAAAAATAGACTGCTAGGCTTTGACTAACAGTAAGTGGAAGATCGGTAATGGAGATAATGAATGGAATTATGTTCAAAAATCAACTTTTTTAATTCTTCCTGCTGTTGTAATATCAGTGAATTGCATTCGTAACAGTTTGAAAATGTTTCTAAAACCGAAATGCATTTATGCTTACAATTTATCACAATGTCTTCTTCATCTTTGCTGGATAATTTAGCAAGTTACATGTACATGTACATTCAATGCTAAAAATACATGACCACGCACTCGTAGTCACGTAGCGTTAGAGAATAAAGAAAAAGGTTTTCGCTAGTGTCTGCAGGTACCAGCTTTGTAGAACTTGCAAAATCTACTGATATCTTTCTATTTTTTATTTGTAACAGATATTGAGAAAGCAGTTGCTGTTTCTACTACTGCAACCGGAAAACTAATCATTGGAAAATTGAGAAGATTAACACCGGTCCAGATGTCTTAATGAACGGCATCAACTGATCTGATATTTGCTTGTTCCATCTCTTTTTCTAAATTTTACCTTAACCATATTAAGACCGAGAGTGGGATTGGCACTTGGCGCTCTTCTGATTTTTGTAAAATATTTACAAAATATGATAGAAGATGAAATTTCATGACTTTTGACTTTAGCGCATTTGTAAATATTTGTCAGATTTTAGTAACATTTGACGGACTACAATGCCAAATACGCATGCTCTGAAAAGTACTTTTTGAATTAACAATCTTCCTGACGTCATATGAAATAGTCTTGATTCATATCCACTGGTAGAATATAACTACTATGAATTTCAAATTAAATAGATTTAAAACTTGACAATTCAGCTTCAAAATGAAATGTCTAAATATATTTTCAAAATTCGATAATTATTACTTTAGGAAAATCTGCAGACATCATATATGAGATTGTGACCTCTATATTTAATCAAAGTGATACAAGATGAAACATGTTCTACATACGATGTGTTATCTTTTTGAAGCTGAAAATGCTGCATACATTATATGCAATGTATCGTGCCATGTACTTATGAAGTACTGTATTTTGAATGCAATAAAATAATTTAAGATATAAGAAGGACAAAGAATCATCTTAACCGAAACCTTCGTTATACAGGGTGTTTCACTTACTTGGGCCGCTCTTTGGATGAATATATCTAAGCTTTCCCCTTGTCTTCTGAGACGACAATCATGAAAAACATGACAAAAGTGAGTCATTAATGTAATTCAACAATAAAATCAGCAATATTACAAGAGATTTTCGATGTGGCGGCCATTATTTGAGTAACACAGTCGGCATCGCTTCCGAAAAGAATCATAGCACTTTCGCACTTCACGAATGTCTATTCTGTCTAAGAAATCGGATATCCTTGACTCCAGTTCTTCCAACGACGTTGGTCTTGGTGCACCGTAGACACTGTTTCGAACACAACCCCACAGCCAGAAATCATTTATCGTGAGGTCAGGGCTTCGGGGAGGCCATTCAAGGAAGGAGCTACCCCGACCGATCCATCGATTGCGGAGTTTGGTATCCAAAACGGCCCGCGCACGCAATGAGAAATGCGCAGGAGCACCATCTTGTTGAAATATCAGCGATCTCCTTGGCTGGATGAAGTGAACAACACATTCTTCCAGTAAAGAGGCGTAGTTTTCAGAATTAACAGTGTCGTGGATCACACGATAGGTCCGTGTTGATGCGAGATCATCACCCAGAAAGTGATTGCTGCTGACTTCATGGGCTTTTCCGTCGTCAATCGCGGATTTTCGGAGGCATAATAAAAAGAGTTGTGGAAGTTCACCTGGCCGTTAAGGTGGAAGCTGGCCTCGTCGCTGAAGACGATGTTGTTGCTCCAACTCGGACGCTCTTCTTCGCGCTGAATAATTTGAGAGCAGAAGAAATGTCTCTTTGGATAGTCCGTGTCTTTCAGCTGCTGAACTGGAGTGAACTTCCATGGTCGAAGACCTTAGTAGTAAGCAAGTGACAAACACTCGACCGGCGCGCCCCCTCCCCCTCCCCCCTCCCCCTCCCCTCCCACTCCCCCTCCCCTCCCACTCCCCCTCCCCCTCCCCCCTCTGGAACGACAGAGTGTCGTGGTCGGCCGCCGTAGTGCTTCGGGTCTGAGTCCCCCCCCTCTGGAACGACAGAGGTTGTAGTCTGTCGTGGTGTGCCGGCCAGGTTGGTTCACGTTCACAAACTGTTCGCTGACTCCCCCCCCCCTCTGGAACGACAGAGTGTCGTGGTGGACTTGGGCGACCGCCAGGATTAGTCTTGAGGCCATAGTGTGTGATGTTTTTCGTGCAATCTGCTGAATGTTGGGTTGTAAAATGGGCTGTTTCTAGTGGAAGGAGTGGTCGGATGAGAAAACGGAGGCCAGATTCGGATTCAGCGTGAAATTCTGCATCGGTATGGTGAATTTGAACGCCATCGGAGAGAAAAATTTTCGCTGACGTCCCCCCCCCTCTGGACAGCTCGCTTCGATTTTGGCTTCCAGTGGACGGATTTTGTCGTGCCATAGCTCGTTTGAAAGCTAAGAGTGAGACAAATTCACTGAAAGAATCGGCTTGTTCATATCTGTCTTCGTTTAGATGTGAGACGCCATTTAAGATTTTGGGACATTGGTGAAAAACGACAGAGTTAGAATTTGGGACGTTTTGGGCTGTAGCTTCAAAACGAAGCATCGGATTGGAAAACGGATTTCAGATTTGGAATCAGCGTGAAATTCTCTATCTGTATGGTGAGTTTCAAGGCAATCGGCGAGAAAAAATTTTCAACATTTTTCGAAAAAACGACAGAGTTAGAATTTGGGACGTTTTGGTGTGTAGCGCCCAAACGAAGCATCGGATGGGAAAACGGAGGTCAGATTCGGATTCGGCGTGAAATTCTGCATCGGTATGGTGAATTTGAACGCCATCGGAGAGAAAAATTTTCGCTGACGTCCCCCCCCCTCTGGACAGCTCGCTTCGATTTTGGCTTCCAGTGGACGGATTTTGTCGTGCCATAGCTCGTTTGAAAGCTAAGAGTGAGACAAATTCACTGAAAGAATCGGCTTGTTCATATCTGTCTTCGTTTAGATGTGAGACGCCATTTAAGATTTTGGGACATTGGTGAAAAACGACAGAGTTAGAATTTGGGACGTTTTGGGCTGTAGCTTCAAAACGAAGCATCGGATTGGAAAACGGATTTCAGATTTGGAATCAGCGTGAAATTCTCTATCTGTATGGTGAGTTTCAAGGCAATCGGCGAGAAAAAATTTTCAACATTTTTCGAAAAAACGACAGAGTTAGAATTTGGGACGTTTTGGTGTGTAGCGCCCAAACGAAGCATCGGATGGGAAAACGGAGGTCAGATTCGGATTCGGCGTGAAATTCTGCATCGGTATGGTGAATTTGAACGCCATCGGAGAGAAAAATTTTCGCTGACGTCCCCCCCCCTCTGGACAGCTCGCTTCGATTTTGGCTTCCAGTGGACGGATTTTGTCGTGCCATAGCTCGTTTGAAAGCTAAGAGTGAGACAAATTCACTGAAAGAATCGGCTTGTTCATATCTGTCTTCGTTTAGATGTGAGACGCCATTTAAGATTTTGGGACATTGGTGAAAAACGACAGAGTTAGAATTTGGGACGTTTTGGGCTGTAGCTTCAAAACGAAGCATCGGATTGGAAAACGGATTTCAGATTTGGAATCAGCGTGAAATTCTCTATCTGTATGGTGAGTTTCAAGGCAATCGGCGAGAAAAAATTTTCAACATTTTTCGAAAAAACGACAGAGTTAGAATTTGGGACGTTTTGGTGTGTAGCGCCCAAACGAAGCATCGGATGGGAAAACGGAGGTCAGATTCGGATTCGGCGTGAAATTCTGCATCGGTATGGTGAATTTGAACGCCATCGGAGAGAAAAATTTTCGCTGACGTCCCCCCCCCTCTGGACAGCTCGCTTCGATTTTGGCTTCCAGTGGACGGATTTTGTCGTGCCATAGCTCGTTTGAAAGCTAAGAGTGAGACAAATTCACTGAAAGAATCGGCTTGTTCATATCTGTCTTCGTTTAGATGTGAGACGCCATTTAAGATTTTGGGACATTGGTGAAAAACGACAGAGTTAGAATTTGGGACGTTTTGGGCTGTAGCTTCAAAACGAAGCATCGGATTGGAAAACGGATTTCAGATTTGGAATCAGCGTGAAATTCTCTATCTGTATGGTGAGTTTCAAGGCAATCGGCGAGAAAAAATTTTCAACATTTTTCGAAAAAACGACAGAGTTAGAATTTGGGACGTTTTGGTGTGTAGCGCCCAAACGAAGCATCGGATGGGAAAACGGAGGTCAGATTCGGATTCGGCGTGAAATTCTGCATCGGTATGGTGAATTTGAACGCCATCGGAGAGAAAAATTTTCGCTGACGTCCCCCCCCCTCTGGACAGCTCGCTTCGATTTTGGCTTCCAGTGGACGGATTTTGTCGTGCCATAGCTCGTTTGAAAGCTAAGAGTGAGACAAATTCACTGAAAGAATCGGCTTGTTCATATCTGTCTTCGTTTAGATGTGAGACGCCATTTAAGATTTTGGGACATTGGTGAAAAACGACAGAGTTAGAATTTGGGACGTTTTGGGCTGTAGCTTCAAAACGAAGCATCGGATTGGAAAACGGATTTCAGATTTGGAATCAGCGTGAAATTCTCTATCTGTATGGTGAGTTTCAAGGCAATCGGCGAGAAAAAATTTTCAACATTTTTCGAAAAAACGACAGAGTTAGAATTTGGGACGTTTTGGTGTGTAGCGCCAAAACGAAGCATCGGATGGGAAAACGGAGGTCAGATTCGGATTCAGCGTGAAATTCTGCATCGGTATGGTGAATTTGAACGCCATCGGAGAGAAAAATTTTCGCTGACGTCCCCCCCCCTCTGGACAGCTCGCTTCGATTTTGGCTTCCAGTGGACGGATTTTGTCGTGCCATAGCTCGTTTGAAAGCTAAGAGTGAGACAAATTCACTGAAAGAATCGGCTTGTTCATATCTGTCTTCGTTTAGATGTGAGACGCCATTTAAGATTTTGGGACATTGGTGAAAAACGACAGAGTTAGAATTTGGGACGTTTTGGGCTGTAGCTTCAAAACGAAGCATCGGATTGGAAAACGGATTTCAGATTTGGAATCAGCGTGAAATTCTCTATCTGTATGGTGAGTTTCAAGGCAATCGGCGAGAAAAAATTTTCAACATTTTTCGAAAAAACGACAGAGTTAGAATTTGGGACGTTTTGGTGTGTAGCGCCAAAACGAAGCATCGGATGGGAAAACGGAGGTCAGATTCGGATTCAGCGTGAAATTCTGCATCGGTATGGTGAATTTGAACGCCATCGGAGAGAAAAATTTTCGCTGACGTCCCCCCCCCTCTGGACAGCTCGCTTCGATTTTGGCTTCCAGTGGACGGATTTTGTCGTGCCATAGCTCGTTTGAAAGCTAAGAGTGAGACAAATTCACTGAAAGAATCGGCTTGTTCATATCTGTCTTCGTTTAGATGTGAGACGCCATTTAAGATTTTGGGACATTGGTGAAAAACGACAGAGTTAGAATTTGGGACGTTTTGGGCTGTAGCTTCAAAACGAAGCATCGGATTGGAAAACGGATTTCAGATTTGGAATCAGCGTGAAATTCTCTATCTGTATGGTGAGTTTCAAGGCAATCGGCGAGAAAAAATTTTCAACATTTTTCGAAAAAACGACAGAGTTAGAATTTGGGACGTTTTGGTGTGTAGCGCCCAAACGAAGCATCGGATGGGAAAACGGAGGTCAGATTCGGATTCGGCGTGAAATTCTGCATCGGTATGGTGAATTTGAACGCCATCGGAGAGAAAAATTTTCGCTGACGTCCCCCCCCTCTGGACAGCTCGCTTCGATTTTGGCTTCCAGTGGACGGATTTTGTCGTGCCATAGCTCGTTTGAAAGCTAAGAGTGAGACAAATTCACTGAAAGAATCGGCTTGTTCATATCTGTCTTCGTTTAGATGTGAGACGCCATTTAAGATTTTGGGACATTGGTGAAAAACGACAGAGTTAGAATTTGGGACGTTTTGGGCTGTAGCTTCAAAACGAAGCATCGGATTGGAAAACGGATTTCAGATTTGGAATCAGCGTGAAATTCTCTATCTGTATGGTGAGTTTCAAGGCAATCGGCGAGAAAAAATTTTCAACATTTTTCGAAAAAACGACAGAGTTAGAATTTGGGACGTTTTGGTGTGTAGCGCCCAAACGAAGCATCGGATGGGAAAACGGAGGTCAGATTCGGATTCGGCGTGAAATTCTGCATCGGTATGGTGAATTTGAACGCCATCGGAGAGAAAAATTTTCGCTGACGTCCCCCCCCCTCTGGACAGCTCGCTTCGATTTTGGCTTCCAGTGGACGGATTTTGTCGTGCCATAGCTCGTTTGAAAGCTAAGAGTGAGACAAATTCACTGAAAGAATCGGCTTGTTCATATCTGTCTTCGTTTAGATGTGAGACGCCATTTAAGATTTTGGGACATTGGTGAAAAACGACAGAGTTAGAATTTGGGACGTTTTGGGCTGTAGCTTCAAAACGAAGCATCGGATTGGAAAACGGATTTCAGATTTGGAATCAGCGTGAAATTCTCTATCTGTATGGTGAGTTTCAAGGCAATCGGCGAGAAAAAATTTTCAACATTTTTCGAAAAAACGACAGAGTTAGAATTTGGGACGTTTTGGTGTGTAGCGCCCAAACGAAGCATCGGATGGGAAAACGGAGGTCAGATTCGGATTCGGCGTGAAATTCTGCATCGGTATGGTGAATTTGAACGCCATCGGAGAGAAAAATTTTCGCTGACGTCCCCCCCCCTCTGGACAGCTCGCTTCGATTTTGGCTTCCAGTGGACGGATTTTGTCGTGCCATAGCTCGTTTGAAAGCTAAGAGTGAGACAAATTCACTGAAAGAATCGGCTTGTTCATATCTGTCTTCGTTTAGATGTGAGACGCCATTTAAGATTTTGGGACATTGGTGAAAAACGACAGAGTTAGAATTTGGGACGTTTTGGGCTGTAGCTTCAAAACGAAGCATCGGATTGGAAAACGGATTTCAGATTTGGAATCAGCGTGAAATTCTCTATCTGTATGGTGAGTTTCAAGGCAATCGGCGAGAAAAAATTTTCAACATTTTTCGAAAAAACGACAGAGTTAGAATTTGGGACGTTTTGGTGTGCAGCACCCAAACGAAGCATCGGATGGGAAAACGGAGGTCAGATTCGGATTCGGCGTGAAATTCTGCATCGGTATGGTGAATTTGAACGCCATCGGAGAGAAAAATTTTCGCTGACGTCCCCCCCCCTCTGGACAGCTCGCTTCGATTTTGGCTTCCAGTGGACGGATTTTGTCGTGCCATAGCTCGTTTGAAAGCTAAGAGTGAGACAAATTCACTGAAAGAATCGGCTTGTTCATATCTGTCTTCGTTTAGATGTGAGACGCCATTTAAGATTTTGGGACATTGGTGAAAAACGACAGAGTTAGAATTTGGGACGTTTTGGGCTGTAGCTTCAAAACGAAGCATCGGATTGGAAAACGGATTTCAGATTTGGAATCAGCGTGAAATTCTCTATCTGTATGGTGAGTTTCAAGGCAATCGGCGAGAAAAAATTTTCAACATTTTTCGAAAAAACGACAGAGTTAGAATTTGGGACGTTTTGGTGTGTAGCGCCAAAACGAAGCATCGGATGGGAAAACGGAGGTCAGATTCGGATTCAGCGTGAAATTCTGCATCGGTATGGTGAATTTGAACGCCATCGGAGAGAAAAATTTTCGCTGACGTCCCCCCCCCTCTGGACAGCTCGCTTCGATTTTGGCTTCCAGTGGACGGATTTTGTCGTGCCATAGCTCGTTTGAAAGCTAAGAGTGAGACAAATTCACTGAAAGAATCGGCTTGTTCATATCTGTCTTCGTTTAGATGTGAGACGCCATTTAAGATTTTGGGACATTGGTGAAAAACGACAGAGTTAGAATTTGGGACGTTTTGGGCTGTAGCTTCAAAACGAAGCATCGGATTGGAAAACGGATTTCAGATTTGGAATCAGCGTGAAATTCTCTATCTGTATGGTGAGTTTCAAGGCAATCGGCGAGAAAAAATTTTCAACATTTTTCGAAAAAACGACAGAGTTAGAATTTGGGACGTTTTGGTGTGCAGCACCCAAACGAAGCATCGGATGGGAAAACGGAGGTCAGATTCGGATTCGGCGTGAAATTCTGCATCGGTATGGTGAATTTGAACGCCATCGGAGAGAAAAATTTTCGCTGACGTCCCCCCCCCTCTGGACAGCTCGCTTCGATTTTGGCTTCCAGTGGACGGATTTTGTCGTGCCATAGCTCGTTTGAAAGCTAAGAGTGAGACAAATTCACTGAAAGAATCGGCTTGTTCATATCTGTCTTCGTTTAGATGTGAGACGCCATTTAAGATTTTGGGACATTGGTGAAAAACGACAGAGTTAGAATTTGGGACGTTTTGGGCTGTAGCTTCAAAACGAAGCATCGGATTGGAAAACGGATTTCAGATTTGGAATCAGCGTGAAATTCTCTATCTGTATGGTGAGTTTCAAGGCAATCGGCGAGAAAAAATTTTCAACATTTTTCGAAAAAACGACAGAGTTAGAATTTGGGACGTTTTGGTGTGTAGCACCCAAACGAAGCATCGGATGGGAAAACGGAGGCCAGATTCGGATTCAGCGTGAAATTCTGCATCCGTATGGTGAATTTGAACGCCATCGGAGAGAAAAATTTTCGCTGACGTCCCCCCCCCTCTGGACAGCTCGCTTCGATTTTGGCTTCCAGTGGACGGATTTTGTCGTGCCATAGCTCGTTTGAAAGCTAAGAGTGAGACAAATTCACTGAAAGAATCGGCTTGTTCATATCTGTCTTCGTTTAGATGTGAGACGCCATTTAAGATTTTGGGACATTGGTGAAAAACGACAGAGTTAGAATTTGGGACGTTTTGGGCTGTAGCTTCAAAACGAAGCATCGGATTGGAAAACGGATTTCAGATTTGGAATCAGCGTGAAATTCTCTATCTGTATGGTGAGTTTCAAGGCAATCGGCGAGAAAAAATTTTCAACATTTTTCGAAAAAACGACAGAGTTAGAATTTGGGACGTTTTGGTGTGTAGCGCCAAAACGAAGCATCGGATGGGAAAACGGAGGTCAGATTCGGATTCAGCGTGAAATTCTGCATCGGTATGGTGAATTTGAACGCCATCGGAGAGAAAAATTTTCGCTGACGTCCCCCCCCCTCTGGACAGCTCGCTTCGATTTTGGCTTCCAGTGGACGGATTTTGTCGTGCCATAGCTCGTTTGAAAGCTAAGAGTGAGACAAATTCACTGAAAGAATCGGCTTGTTCATATCTGTCTTCGTTTAGATGTGAGACGCCATTTAAGATTTTGGGACATTGGTGAAAAACGACAGAGTTAGAATTTGGGACGTTTTGGGCTGTAGCTTCAAAACGAAGCATCGGATTGGAAAACGGATTTCAGATTTGGAATCAGCGTGAAATTCTCTATCTGTATGGTGAGTTTCAAGGCAATCGGCGAGAAAAAATTTTCAACATTTTTCGAAAAAACGACAGAGTTAGAATTTGGGACGTTTTGGTGTGTAGCGCCAAAACGAAGCATCGGATGGGAAAACGGAGGTCAGATTCGGATTCAGCGTGAAATTCTGCATCGGTATGGTGAATTTGAACGCCATCGGAGAGAAAAATTTTCGCTGACGTCCCCCCCCCTCTGGACAGCTCGCTTCGATTTTGGCTTCCAGTGGACGGATTTTGTCGTGCCATAGCTCGTTTGAAAGCTAAGAGTGAGACAAATTCACTGAAAGAATCGGCTTGTTCATATCTGTCTTCGTTTAGATGTGAGACGCCATTTAAGATTTTGGGACATTGGTGAAAAACGACAGAGTTAGAATTTGGGACGTTTTGGGCTGTAGCTTCAAAACGAAGCATCGGATTGGAAAACGGATTTCAGATTTGGAATCAGCGTGAAATTCTCTATCTGTATGGTGAGTTTCAAGGCAATCGGCGAGAAAAAATTTTCAACATTTTTCGAAAAAACGACAGAGTTAGAATTTGGGACGTTTTGGTGTGTAGCGCCAAAACGAAGCATCGGATGGGAAAACGGAGGTCAGATTCGGATTCAGCGTGAAATTCTGCATCGGTATGGTGAATTTGAACGCCATCGGAGAGAAAAATTTTCGCTGACGTCCCCCCCCCTCTGGACAGCTCGCTTCGATTTTGGCTTCCAGTGGACGGATTTTGTCGTGCCATAGCTCGTTTGAAAGCTAAGAGTGAGACAAATTCACTGAAAGAATCGGCTTGTTCATATCTGTCTTCGTTTAGATGTGAGACGCCATTTAAGATTTTGGGACATTGGTGAAAAACGACAGAGTTAGAATTTGGGACGTTTTGGGCTGTAGCTTCAAAACGAAGCATCGGATTGGAAAACGGATTTCAGATTTGGAATCAGCGTGAAATTCTCTATCTGTATGGTGAGTTTCAAGGCAATCGGCGAGAAAAAATTTTCAACATTTTTCGAAAAAACGACAGAGTTAGAATTTGGGACGTTTTGGTGTGTAGCGCCAAAACGAAGCATCGGATGGGAAAACGGAGGTCAGATTCGGATTCAGCGTGAAATTCTGCATCGGTATGGTGAATTTGAACGCCATCGGAGAGAAAAATTTTCGCTGACGTCCCCCCCCCTCTGGACAGCTCGCTTCGATTTTGGCTTCCAGTGGACGGATTTTGTCGTGCCATAGCTCGTTTGAAAGCTAAGAGTGAGACAAATTCACTGAAAGAATCGGCTTGTTCATATCTGTCTTCGTTTAGATGTGAGACGCCATTTAAGATTTTGGGACATTGGTGAAAAACGACAGAGTTAGAATTTGGGACGTTTTGGGCTGTAGCTTCAAAACGAAGCATCGGATTGGAAAACGGATTTCAGATTTGGAATCAGCGTGAAATTCTCTATCTGTATGGTGAGTTTCAAGGCAATCGGCGAGAAAAAATTTTCAACATTTTTCGAAAAAACGACAGAGTTAGAATTTGGGACGTTTTGGTGTGTAGCGCCAAAACGAAGCATCGGATGGGAAAACGGAGGTCAGATTCGGATTCAGCGTGAAATTCTGCATCGGTATGGTGAATTTGAACGCCATCGGAGAGAAAAATTTTCGCTGACGTCCCCCCCCCCTCTGGACAGCTCGCTTCGATTTTGGCTTCCAGTGGACGGATTTTGTCGTGCCATAGCTCGTTTGAAAGCTAAGAGTGAGACAAATTCACTGAAAGAATCGGCTTGTTCATATCTGTCTTCGTTTAGATGTGAGACGCCATTTAAGATTTTGGGACATTGGTGAAAAACGACAGAGTTAGAATTTGGGACGTTTTGGGCTGTAGCTTCAAAACGAAGCATCGGATTGGAAAACGGATTTCAGATTTGGAATCAGCGTGAAATTCTCTATCTGTATGGTGAGTTTCAAGGCAATCGGCGAGAAAAAATTTTCAACATTTTTCGAAAAAACGACAGAGTTAGAATTTGGGACGTTTTGGTGTGTAGCGCCAAAACGAAGCATCGGATGGGAAAACGGAGGTCAGATTCGGATTCAGCGTGAAATTCTGCATCGGTATGGTGAATTTGAACGCCATCGGAGAGAAAAATTTTCGCTGACGTCCCCCCCCCTCTGGACAGCTCGCTTCGATTTTGGCTTCCAGTGGACGGATTTTGTCGTGCCATAGCTCGTTTGAAAGCTAAGAGTGAGACAAATTCACTGAAAGAATCGGCTTGTTCATATCTGTCTTCGTTTAGATGTGAGACGCCATTTAAGATTTTGGGACATTGGTGAAAAACGACAGAGTTAGAATTTGGGACGTTTTGGGCTGTAGCTTCAAAACGAAGCATCGGATTGGAAAACGGATTTCAGATTTGGAATCAGCGTGAAATTCTCTATCTGTATGGTGAGTTTCAAGGCAATCGGCGAGAAAAAATTTTCAACATTTTTCGAAAAAACGACAGAGTTAGAATTTGGGACGTTTTGGTGTGTAGCGCCAAAACGAAGCATCGGATGGGAAAACGGAGGTCAGATTCGGATTCAGCGTGAAATTCTGCATCGGTATGGTGAATTTGAACGCCATCGGAGAGAAAAATTTTCGCTGACGTCCCCCCCCCTCTGGACAGCTCGCTTCGATTTTGGCTTCCAGTGGACGGATTTTGTCGTGCCATAGCTCGTTTGAAAGCTAAGAGTGAGACAAATTCACTGAAAGAATCGGCTTGTTCATATCTGTCTTCGTTTAGATGTGAGACGCCATTTAAGATTTTGGGACATTGGTGAAAAACGACAGAGTTAGAATTTGGGACGTTTTGGGCTGTAGCTTCAAAACGAAGCATCGGATTGGAAAACGGATTTCAGATTTGGAATCAGCGTGAAATTCTCTATCTGTATGGTGAGTTTCAAGGCAATCGGCGAGAAAAAATTTTCAACATTTTTCGAAAAAACGACAGAGTTAGAATTTGGGACGTTTTGGTGTGTAGCGCCAAAACGAAGCATCGGATGGGAA
Source organism: Prostheceraeus crozeri (assembly GCA_907163375.1). Classification (NCBI taxonomy): domain Eukaryota; kingdom Metazoa; phylum Platyhelminthes; order Polycladida; family Euryleptidae; genus Prostheceraeus; species Prostheceraeus crozeri. The sequence goes on from CAJQUW010010639.1 coordinate 238,054, forward strand.
AACGGAGGTCAGATTCGGATTCGGCGTGAAATTCTGCATCGGTATGGTGAATTTGAACGCCATCGGAGAGAAAAATTTTCGCTGACGTCCCCCCCCTCTGGACAGCTCGCTTCGATTTTGGCTTCCAGTGGACGGATTTTGTCGTGCCATAGCTCGTTTGAAAGCTAAGAGTGAGACTAATTCACTGAAAGAATCGGCTTGTTCATATCTGTCTTCGTTTAGATGTGAGACGCCATTTAAGATTTTGGGACATTGGTGAAAAACGACAGAGTTAGAATTTGGGACGTTTTGGGCTGTAGCTTCAAAACGAAGCATCGGATTGGAAAACGGATTTCAGATTTGGAATCAGCGTGAAATTCTCTATCTGTATGGTGAGTTTCAAGGCAATCGGCGAGAAAAAATTTTCAACATTTTTCGAAAAAACGACAGAGTTAGAATTTGGGACGTTTTGGTGTGTAGCGCCAAAACGAAGCATCGGATGGGAAAACGGAGGTCAGATTCGGATTCAGCGTGAAATTCTGCATCGGTATGGTGAATTTGAACGCCATCGGAGAGAAAAATTTTCGCTGACGTCCCCCCCCCTCTGGACAGCTCGCTTCGATTTTGGCTTCCAGTGGACGGATTTTGTCGTGCCATAGCTCGTTTGAAAGCTAAGAGTGAGACAAATTCACTGAAAGAATCGGCTTGTTCATATCTGTCTTCGTTTAGATGTGAGACGCCATTTAAGATTTTGGGACATTGGTGAAAAACGACAGAGTTAGAATTTGGGACGTTTTGGGCTGTAGCTTCAAAACGAAGCATCGGATTGGAAAACGGATTTCAGATTTGGAATCAGCGTGAAATTCTCTATCTGTATGGTGAGTTTCAAGGCAATCGGCGAGAAAAAATTTTCAACATTTTTCGAAAAAACGACAGAGTTAGAATTTGGGACGTTTTGGTGTGTAGCGCCAAAACGAAGCATCGGATGGGAAAACGGAGGTCAGATTCGGATTCAGCGTGAAATTCTGCATCGGTATGGTGAATTTGAACGCCATCGGAGAGAAAAATTTTCGCTGACGTCCCCCCCCCCCTCTGGACAGCTCGCTTCGATTTTGGCTTCCAGTGGACGGATTTTGTCGTGCCATAGCTCGTTTGAAAGCTAAGAGTGAGACAAATTCACTGAAAGAATCGGCTTGTTCATATCTGTCTTCGTTTAGATGTGAGACGCCATTTAAGATTTTGGGACATTGGTGAAAAACGACAGAGTTAGAATTTGGGACGTTTTGGGCTGTAGCTTCAAAACGAAGCATCGGATTGGAAAACGGATTTCAGATTTGGAATCAGCGTGAAATTCTCTATCTGTATGGTGAGTTTCAAGGCAATCGGCGAGAAAAAATTTTCAACATTTTTCGAAAAAACGACAGAGTTAGAATTTGGGACGTTTTGGTGTGTAGCGCCCAAACGAAGCATCGGATGGGAAAACGGAGGTCAGATTCGGATTCGGCGTGAAATTCTGCATCGGTATGGTGAATTTGAACGCCATCGGAGAGAAAAATTTTCGCTGACGTCCCCCCCCCTCTGGACAGCTCGCTTCGATTTTGGCTTCCAGTGGACGGATTTTGTCGTGCCATAGCTCGTTTGAAAGCTAAGAGTGAGACAAATTCACTGAAAGAATCGGCTTGTTCATATCTGTCTTCGTTTAGATGTGAGACGCCATTTAAGATTTTGGGACATTGGTGAAAAACGACAGAGTTAGAATTTGGGACGTTTTGGGCTGTAGCTTCAAAACGAAGCATCGGATTGGAAAACGGATTTCAGATTTGGAATCAGCGTGAAATTCTCTATCTGTATGGTGAGTTTCAAGGCAATCGGCGAGAAAAAATTTTCAACATTTTTCGAAAAAACGACAGAGTTAGAATTTGGGACGTTTTGGTGTGTAGCGCCAAAACGAAGCATCGGATGGGAAAACGGAGGTCAGATTCGGATTCAGCGTGAAATTCTGCATCGGTATGGTGAATTTGAACGCCATCGGAGAGAAAAATTTTCGCTGACGTCCCCCCCCCTCTGGACAGCTCGCTTCGATTTTGGCTTCCAGTGGACGGATTTTGTCGTGCCATAGCTCGTTTGAAAGCTAAGAGTGAGACAAATTCACTGAAAGAATCGGCTTGTTCATATCTGTCTTCGTTTAGATGTGAGACGCCATTTAAGATTTTGGGACATTGGTGAAAAACGACAGAGTTAGAATTTGGGACGTTTTGGGCTGTAGCTTCAAAACGAAGCATCGGATTGGAAAACGGATTTCAGATTTGGAATCAGCGTGAAATTCTCTATCTGTATGGTGAGTTTCAAGGCAATCGGCGAGAAAAAATTTTCAACATTTTTCGAAAAAACGACAGAGTTAGAATTTGGGACGTTTTGGTGTGTAGCGCCAAAACGAAGCATCGGATGGGAAAACGGAGGTCAGATTCGGATTCAGCGTGAAATTCTGCATCGGTATGGTGAATTTGAACGCCATCGGAGAGAAAAATTTTCGCTGACGTCCCCCCCCTCTGGACAGCTCGCTTCGATTTTGGCTTCCAGTGGACGGATTTTGTCGTGCCATAGCTCGTTTGAAAGCTAAGAGTGAGACAAATTCACTGAAAGAATCGGCTTGTTCATATCTGTCTTCGTTTAGATGTGAGACGCCATTTAAGATTTTGGGACATTGGTGAAAAACGACAGAGTTAGAATTTGGGACGTTTTGGGCTGTAGCTTCAAAACGAAGCATCGGATTGGAAAACGGATTTCAGATTTGGAATCAGCGTGAAATTCTCTATCTGTATGGTGAGTTTCAAGGCAATCGGCGAGAAAAAATTTTCAACATTTTTCGAAAAAACGACAGAGTTAGAATTTGGGACGTTTTGGTGTGTAGCGCCAAAACGAAGCATCGGATGGGAAAACGGAGGTCAGATTCGGATTCAGCGTGAAATTCTGCATCGGTATGGTGAATTTGAACGCCATCGGAGAGAAAAATTTTCGCTGACGTCCCCCCCCTCTGGACAGCTCGCTTCGATTTTGGCTTCCAGTGGACGGATTTTGTCGTGCCATAGCTCGTTTGAAAGCTAAGAGTGAGACAAATTCACTGAAAGAATCGGCTTGTTCATATCTGTCTTCGTTTAGATGTGAGACGCCATTTAAGATTTTGGGACATTGGTGAAAAACGACAGAGTTAGAATTTGGGACGTTTTGGGCTGTAGCTTCAAAACGAAGCATCGGATTGGAAAACGGATTTCAGATTTGGAATCAGCGTGAAATTCTCTATCTGTATGGTGAGTTTCAAGGCAATCGGCGAGAAAAAAATTTTCAACATTTTTCGAAAAAACGACAGAGTTAGAATTTGGGACGTTTTGGTGTGTAGCGCCAAAACGAAGCATCGGATGGGAAAACGGAGGTCAGATTCGGATTCAGCGTGAAATTCTGCATCGGTATGGTGAATTTGAACGCCATCGGAGAGAAAAATTTTCGCTGACGTCCCCCCCCCTCTGGACAGCTCGCTTCGATTTTGGCTTCCAGTGGACGGATTTTGTCGTGCCATAGCTCGTTTGAAAGCTAAGAGTGAGACAAATTCACTGAAAGAATCGGCTTGTTCATATCTGTCTTCGTTTAGATGTGAGACGCCATTTAAGATTTTGGGACATTGGTGAAAAACGACAGAGTTAGAATTTGGGACGTTTTGGGCTGTAGCTTCAAAACGAAGCATCGGATTGGAAAACGGATTTCAGATTTGGAATCAGCGTGAAATTCTCTATCTGTATGGTGAGTTTCAAGGCAATCGGCGAGAAAAAATTTTCAACATTTTTCGAAAAAACGACAGAGTTAGAATTTGGGACGTTTTGGTGTGTAGCACCCAAACGAAGCATCGGATGGGAAAACGGAGGTCAGATTCGGATTCAGCGTGAAATTCTGCATCGGTATGGTGAATTTGAACGCCATCGGAGAGAAAAATTTTCGCTGACGTCCCCCCCCCTCTGGACAGCTCGCTTCGATTTTGGCTTCCAGTGGACGGATTTTGTCGTGCCATAGCTCGTTTGAAAGCTAAGAGTGAGACAAATTCACTGAAAGAATCGGCTTGTTCATATCTGTCTTCGTTTAGATGTGAGACGCCATTTAAGATTTTGGGACATTGGTGAAAAACGACAGAGTTAGAATTTGGGACGTTTTGGGCTGTAGCTTCAAAACGAAGCATCGGATTGGAAAACGGATTTCAGATTTGGAATCAGCGTGAAATTCTCTATCTGTATGGTGAGTTTCAAGGCAATCGGCGAGAAAAAATTTTCAACATTTTTTCGAAAAAACGACAGAGTTAGAATTTGGGACGTTTTGGTGTGTAGCGCCAAAACGAAGCATCGGATGGGAAAACGGAGGTCAGATTCGGATTCAGCGTGAAATTCTGCATCGGTATGGTGAATTTGAACGCCATCGGAGAGAA
>CAJQUW010010639.1:247500-260698 GCA_907163375.1 Prostheceraeus crozeri
TTTTTTTTTTGTGTGTTTTTTTTGGTTTTTTTTGTTTATTTTTTTTTTTTTGGTTTTTTTTTTTTTTTTTTTTTTTTTTTGTTTTTTTTTTTTTTTTTATTTTTTTTATTTTTTTTGTTTTTTTTTTTTTTTTTTTATTTTTTTTTTTTTATTTATATTATTGTTTTTTTATTTTTTTGATTTTAATATCAATACATTAACCAAGTAACGGTTTGATATGTTGCTGTATCGTAGACAGTTAGAGACTAGAAAGTGGCATTAGTTGCCGTGAATCCCAAGTTTTGGTATTATTTTTATTTTTAATAATTTTGATTTACAACAAAGGACAAAAATAAAATAAAAATGGAGAATATACCACTTTCGTAAATATAAAATAAAGGGGACAATTAAGTAAATTAACAGTTGGCACTTAACGACGGAAAACAGAGGATATATAGAAGTGCAAAGTAAAGATGAATTAAGTCTAACAGCACCCACATAAACATAAGGGCTAAGATGAGGGACTGAAGTGCCATTTTGCAGGGAGAACAAGACTAAAATGACGGGTTAGAGGGAGGATAGTAATCGGGTTTTGGTTACGTTGTACTGAGAGGAGTCGGGTTTCAGTAGTAGTGAGTTGTTGGTGTGGGTGCTGTGCAGGATGAGGTGGGATACTTTTATTTAAATATATGTGGTTACATACGAAAAGACATAACGAATGTGGGCTAAAATACCAATTTTGTGTCCTTCTCACCATACGCATGTTCTTCAATTGGAACCCCAGACGTTAATTTATAAGTGCCCTTTGTTAGTTAAAATTCATCTGTCACAAGGTTTTGTTGGTTTTAATTAGACAAAAAGCTTCACATACTAGGCCATATAATGTCCCGTATACGTTAAGCATAAATTATAAGGATGAGAGGAAAAATTTACTTGGTTTTAATATTAAGAAGAGAGACTCGACAAACCAATAATATCAAGTGCGAGGATTGTTGATAATTGATTTTTTTATATGTTTGATATGTTTTGTTGAAACTAATTTTTTAAATCTGAGTGAGTTCATTCTGTTCCTGAACTCTTCTCTTTATACAATTTAATGTGTCGCTGGTAGTTTGTTTTCAGATACTATATATCTTTTTTTTAAATTTATTTTTTATTCTCAATTATCAGTTATTATTTTGTTGTGAGCGATATATTTCCTACTGAATCATTTGGGACGTGGTGACGTGGTAGCTTATAAGTGATGTTCACTGGCTAAAGAAGGTGAGGGTGTGTGATTCGTTCTGTTGGTGGTAGGTGTTGAGAGTAGTCTTGGTTTCGGTTACGCTGGGCTGTGGGGCTGTTAGGTTTTGATTGTTTAATTTTGAATTTGTGTTGGTGTAAATAAACTTTATCAAAAACTAGTTCGTATCGTAAAATAATATTTAGTCGTATCGTACGTAATCGAATGTTTCGTTAATTTAATAGCCGGATCGGGAGTAGAGGAGAACTTGAACGAGGGATAAGGCGGAAACTTGATTTATTATTTTTTTATAAATAAAAAAAGGAGAAGGGAAAAGGAGGGAAAGAAGAACTGGGAAAGAGAGGAAAGGGGGGAGGGACAAGTCTGAGGAAAAAAAAGACGGAATAAAAAAAATTGGAGATAAGGTGGGAAAGGGGAGGAGGAAAATAACAAGTAGGAGGAGACCAGTGGACGGCAGAGGGAGGGGACGGGAAAGCGGAAGGAGGCGCCCCCCGGGAGGAAAAAGAGGAAAAAGAAGGGAAAAAAAGGGGAAAGGGGAGGTAGGGCGGACAAGGAAAGAGGAGGGTGTGGAATGGGCGGATGAAGAAGGTAGGGTTGTATAAGGAAATCTTGTAACTAGTATTATTTGCTACATAGTTGTTATTTATTATATGAAGTCAAAACATTTGTATCAACTCGCAACCACAAAACCAGTCAACAGTTTCACTCCCCAGATAATGCAAGCGGAAGAAGGTAAACTACTAATACTCTCAGAGAAGCTACTAACATAAGCAATATTAAAAAGCAATTATAGGTATACGGCAGGGGGTATTAAGAATAATTATATTTTTATTGTTGGATTTAATAGGTATTTATTATTATTGCAGGGGCGATGGACCTTGAGTTTCGGTTATGTGTTTACATATACTCAAGTCTAGTATGCAGTTTTGTTTGTTGTGTGGTAGTTTAGGATTAGTAGTGGGTTCAGTGGGCTTGTTGGGTGGTGGGGTGGAGGAGTTTGTTGTTTTTGGTGGTTGGTTGTATGGGGAGTTTGGTTTGTTTGGTTAGTGTGGAAATCGGTGCGGTAAGTTGTGGTTTGGGTAGTGTTTAGTTTTTGTGGGGATTGGGGTGGGGTTAATTTTGTTTTGATTGTGTGGAGGAGGATGGGGCTTCGTCGGGTGTGGTTGGTGGTGGTTGAGTGTGTTGCGATGGGAGTTGTCTGTGGGGGGCGGTGTGGGTTGGGTGGGGGGAGTGGTGGGTGGAGGAGACCGTGGGTTTTTGGTGGATATATAGTATAGGGTATTGGAGTTTTGGGTTAAGGTGAATTGGGAACGCAAGGTTGGGGGGTAGGAGTGGTTTCTAGGGGAATATGTGACTTGATTTTGGTGGTGAGGAAAGGGGGCCAGGAGTGATGTGTATAACTGTGGGAGGTGATCTTGTAAAAGTGGATCTTGAGAAGAATGGAAAGGATGAAAGGGAATTAATTTAGTGGAAATAGTTGGAATTATTGGGGTGAGTTGATGGTGAAGTTGGAATAGGGGGAAAGAGGAAAGGATTTAATTTATTTTTTATATGTAATAATGAAAGTTGGTGTTGTTGTTTGTGGAAGGGAATTTGAGGAAGGGTGAGGGATTAGAGTGAGATTGGAATTGGTAAGGAGTATTGAGCAAAGGAAATATGTATTGTATTGTGGGTTCACATGAATTTCTATTAACAACATTATTTGGCAATTGTAAATTCTAACAGTAAGTACTTTTATGATGAAATTGGGAGTATGGATGGTATATTTACGAATGACTGGTTTAGAAGAAAACTATAAGATGAGGTAAGTGGAATCATAAGAAAGACTGGTTATATGAATACTGGTTGGATTGTTTGTTTATTTTTTTAGATTGATGTGGAAATTAATGTGGATACCGTAAAATTGTAAAAGAAAATTGACAAGAAGACTGGTGGTTTGGTTTAAGCTACTGTAGTTCAGTATTGGCTCTCCAACACACATTTAGGATCTACCCAACGACGAAAAATTTAAGCATATTTTCTACGTCTACTCAGGCAAGAGGCAGGCAAAGCTAAAAATTTTGTGAGGAGAAAGATATTAGTGAGGCAAGATAGTAATATGATTTTAAATACATATTCTAATTATAATTTGTTCCTAGTGCTTTCAATAAGAGTATTTACTTTTTCTGTACATTTATTTTGTTGCATTTTGATGAATATTGCTCTTTATTTAGGAAGGTTTTAGATAAATAAAGGTAAGTTAGATAGAGAAGTAGATAGATAAAAAAGATAAAAGTGATCTTATGAGGTAAAAAAAATATCTTTGTTATCGTTACCAGTAAGACATATAAAATTTAAAAACTCACTTTATGGTTCAGCATATGAAATTAGACAATTAAAGTGGTGGGTAACAACAATTTGTTGGTATATAGTTATATCAGGAACGCAGAACATGCACAAATAAAAAAAAATATGGTTGATGGCATTGAAGTAGTGACTAATATGGTTATCGGTTGAGGGTTGGGTGATGGTTATTCATGTACTAGGGGCTAGACACTGATACTTCTGAAACATTTCGAACAAAACTTTCTTCTTAGAGCCTTATACTTAGACTCGACACCTAGGACATGAAAAGAAACATGAAGCTGAAAACTTGTACTGAACTGAAAAGCACATTCTTCTGACAAGGTAAAAATCAATATCGAACTACTTCTACTTTTTTACTATATAGATCACTTCGAAATGAGGATTAAAATAAGTAGCAGTAAAATATCTCTAATCCTCAACGAACTTCATTGTACTTTAAGAATATTATTGACGATTATTGTATATACTGCAGATTTCAACCTTAACATCTAATTCTTCGGTAATTAGGCAAGTATGCCAATTTTGGCAAGGGGGAAAAGGAAAAGAGAAGTAAAAAGTTGAAAATATTAGATGTAGGGTTGTGATAATATTTATTTGGTGTATTATTTTTTTTTTTTTTATTTTTATTTTTTATTTTTTTATGGGTATGGTGTATGAACTATGATTAAAAAACAAAATAAAAGAGATTTGTCTAGCACTTCTGTGATAGGTTTGTTTTTTTATTAGTTTTTATTGGTTTGAAAAAATTGTATAAGAAAGAGTAAATGGAATAATAATAAATGGAGGGTGTTGTATGATTTTTATGTTTTATTGTTTCCCCAGTTTGATTATGAAGTGATGATTTTTATTTTGTGGCTATTTTTATAGATTGTGTTTTAATGATTATTTAACATTTATAATTTGTGACGTTTTTTTAGATTTTAGATTGGACTGGATAGGTATTGGTAGTTATAAATAAAGCGATCATGGTCATACGGGAAGTAAGGTTTGTTAGAATTTTTATGTGTATTGTAGTTGTGTGGTATTTTGTAATGAATAATAAATAATTATATGGGTCATTTTAAAGGGTTAGGTGGACTGGTTTTTTTGGTTTGGTTCAGGGTTGGATTTTTGAGTAGTTTGTTGTGATTTTTTTGTGTTAGTGTTTTATTATTTATGATATTTTATGTTTTTATTTTTGATGGATCATCTAGATTGTGAACTTTAATATAGTTAACGCTTATTTTTTACGGCATTATTATCATAATTCTAAAGAAAAGCTAGTGAGGTTAGAGAATGTGAGGACAGTGAAGATCAGATTGATTGTTAATAGGGGATTTAGCCAAGTCTCTCAGTTTATAATATGAGTTATTGCCACACGTAGTCAAAAGCGTAAAAATTTATGTGTTCGATAAGAAAAATAAAGAAACTTCCAAAATCGAAGTAGAAAAGTATTACACTTTGTATGTTGTTATAAAAAAAAAATTCGAATTCATAAACGGGGAGAGAGAGAGGAGTTTTAAAGGGGTAGAAGGATGAAGAGAGAAAAGAGCAAAAAAAAATTATACAAAATAATAAAAAAATTAAGGAAAAGAGAGGGGGTGAGTGGTGGATGTGATTTTAGGAAAAACATAACTTGCTAGGAAAAAAATGCGATAAGAAGAAGAAGGGCGCAAGGATGCGTGTTATCAAAAAAATAAATTGCAGGTAAATAATTTCTGCGGAAAATCTGGAGATATGAAGAGAAAATGGCGATAAAGCTGAAAACAGAAGGCTTTTTGCTACATAGAAAAGACTTTGCGATCACGATAGAAAAATAATGAAGGGAGGAGAAGGCAAAAATATTAAATAATGAAAAAAAGAGGAGGGAGAAGGGGGGGGGAGGGCAAACTTAATAAAGGGGGCAATAATAAATAATAGCGAAAGAAATATGAAATGCTCGAAAAAATCATTTAGGTGCCCCCATTCTCCCTATACCACCTTTACCCTGTTTACACACAGCAAGGCTCCATCTGCAAGACATATCTGATGCTACACTCAAGTAGCTGGACTGGAGGGTACTGGTAGGATATATGTAACATTTAGGGAGATAAAGATTGTAGGATTCAAGATATTATCGAAATATGAAGAAAAAATAATAAGAAGTTTTCAGATATCGTACTTATTCATCAATCAATCTAGTCAAGCCAGAGAATGTCACGTAGCGAATGAATGGTAAATTTTTTAGCTTCAATTTGACATTGATTTACATTTGCGACGGAACATTTTCTTTAGTAGAGATAGGTCTAATTTAGGGCTTCCCATTAATTGCATACCAAAACGTTAGCATTTTAGAATTTAAGTTTGACAAGTAAATATATATTATAAGTTTTAGGGAAAAAATATAGAAGTAATTTAGGATTATTCTGCCTCGATAGTATCCTACTGTAGGAAGGAGTTTTTTTTCTCTTCTTTTTTTTTTTTATTTTGTTTATTATTACATATATTATTTATATTTTAATATAGTTTTTTTATCAGGTTTTCATAAAATCAAAAATAATTTTTTGTAATAAAAAAAAAAAAAAAAAAAATAAAAAATAAAAACAAAAATTAAATTTTAAAAAGAAAAGAAAATACATTCGGATCGGATAAAAAATCAATAAAATTTTTAAGATATAATATGAACGAAAGTGCAAAGTATTAGATATGATCAAAATAAAGTAAAATCTATATGTCATGCAAGTTGACGATGCTCAAGTTTATAATCTATGTTTTTGTAAGAGGATGAGAAAAACGATTCGCTAAGAAATGACAGTAAAACGTCAGTTATTTTAAATTCACTCTCTAAAAATTCAAAAAAAAAAGAAATAGTGAAATACATACTAGCTTCTTATAAAATAATCTTAAAATAATCTCATATGCAATTCTGTAAAATCACTTTTATTCGAGTATTACGCCTGATTGAAAATCTGAAGAGAGAAAAATAATACACAACGGGCACAGTTTCAGTCTAAGCTATTACTACAAACTAAACCAACGAGCGAATTCTGTTTATTTCGTTTGTTAATGCTTTTGGAACCCGAATCTTCAAACTGCAATGTGGGGTTTTTATACTAGATAACTTCACATTGAAAATTTTATTTTTTAAGCACGTAGATGTGGTAGTATCTCTTATTCAAACGAATATAATGTACAAACACTATGTTTAGTATGGAGAAAAACTGAAAGGCCAAGAAGCTCCAAGAGAGCTCTAATGGTTAATATTATTATTTTAAAAGACAATGCTTGTATTGGATTAATTGCACTTAGTAAGAAAATTTGCTTTTTCTAGAAAATGGTTTATCTAGAAATGCCAAACAGCAACATAGAAGAAAAGCTCAAACGAATGTGTTGCTGATTGTTAGCCTAAAAAAAGTGACAACCCTTGCATATGAAAATCAAAGATAACATGGAATATTAGACCACGTAAATAAAGAAAAATAAGGAAAAAATATAAATTACCAAGCCTTACAAGCTTTGGAGCTTTCTAACATTTGAAGACGAACATAGTGGACTAATTCTTGTTTTCGATTGATATAAAATAGAATAACTAATCGCTAATTTATTATCTATCCAAGATGCAAAGTCTTCGTTCTCCACCAGTTTTTAAAAAGCCATGGAGTCTGGAAATGTAGTTATTTTTCTTTTAAAATACAAGGATTATGAAGAAATTAGAAAGTGAGGTTTCTTTATACCTTAACTTATCCGAAAATTATAATGCGCGGCAGCTTACAGCTTGCACACTCAAACACAACATTAAAAATTGAAGACATACATGTACCTGACATAAACATCCACCACATAAAGAAGACAAACCAGTGAAATGAAAAAAAAGAAAACAAATTCACTCTCATGCAAGCTCAATCATCCCAAATCAGCCTGAAAATAATAGAAAACTAAAAATGAACCAATATTTAATTTCGAATTTTATGTTGCATTTTGAGCAGAGTTCCAAAGATTAGATTTTAGATAAGGGCACTACCCACTCTTCGTATTGGCTTCATCTATAACAAATAGGATTTAAAATTAAAAAAATTATATTTTGTATGGCGAAAAACAATCTTAAGAAAATAGAATAACCTCTAGTACGGGCGGAAAATGTAGTATTCTTGCGAATGGCATAATAACCGGCACAAAAACCGCAACTCATATTTCACTTAGTAAAAACAGACTCTTCTTTGCCCCATACCACCATATGAGTGGGCGGTAATAGGTTAGGAATCAGTAGCAATGTGTAAATTAGAAGCTTTTGAAATTGAGTGGTTCTTGCAACAAGTTTCTTAGCCTCCCCTGTTGTGCCAATGCATAGATCCTAGGAGTCTAATTTACCAATAGACATGTCAATACTTCGAGGCAAAATTCGATTCATACAGTTTCTATGCGAATTCGAATAGTTGCTCCTTCCAACAAGATAGCATTGCTTTGATATTGTCATAAAAACATGCCTAGATAACGGTGAATAATCCGACGCGGAGAAACTTGCTTGCTCCTGAAACCATTTTGGAGGGCGTTAAAAATTGATATAAATGGATATAATTCTATCTAGAATAGTAGTAAAGCTCATGCTATTCACAAATAGTGGAACAAAAATCACACGCAATTTTCACTTAAATAAAAACTTTAGTCAACGGCTATCTGTATCATTGGTTAGAGTCGCACAGTCACAATGTTGCAATTACTGAAGACCTTGTTTATTGAGTGGTCAATTTGCCCACCTTAGTATTTCCATTCTATAACCTTTTCCCCTTATTTTATTCGTTTTAAGATCTTTCCAGATGAATTTCAGTCCTCAAATTGGATTTCAGATATTTCAAAGTGGAGTTTCTGATAGATATCAGAAATTACAAATCGGAGAAAGAAATACTGAAATCCATATGGAATATGTCTGAAATTCATTTGGAAAGAATTGAAACGATTTCGGGTATAAAATGTTCGAATATAGTCATGGAACTGGTTGCTGAACAACTATGAGCAAAATAATCTATTCTATGTTGGAGAGATGAGATATTTTACACAATATAGTGCATTTTCGAGAGGTTTTGGTGATGTTGTCACACTTTGTCATCAGTTCGAGGATTGGTGCGATTCCCAAGCCTCAGCTGGCAAGCCATTTTTCATTGATGATTTCTGGACAAGTCATAGAAAATCATTTCGATCTCATGAAAGCTGAGAGGCATTGAGCAAACTGAAATTGTGAAATCGAATTTTAGAGGGTCTCGCCTGGGTGTAAAGCAACTACTTTTGTATACGAACTATATGCTGTTGTATTATCGAGAATATCTAATACTCAGTATTGTCACATATAAATCAGTATGCATATTCAAATATGTATTATCTTATTTTCTTCACATGTAATGTACTTGTGCTTATTGTACTTGTAACCTTTAAGACATCGCAGAATAATATATCGACACATAAGTGTGATGTATACGGTTATGTGTAGAATTGTATTGATCTTAAGCGTAAGAAATTAACACTTTAGTTAAGTAGAGTTTACTTGTTTTCGGACAGATTCATTTAATTAAGCTATACACTTTGATGTCAGTAAGTTAAAACACTTTTCATTTGGAAAAATTTGCTGGCTAAAATATTTCTTCTCAAGTAAAAGCTCAGGTAATGACTTGGGGATTTCTCAAAGGTTTGCACACCAGAGTTATCTAAGTAGACCTAAAAAGTAAGTGATCATATCTTTTTCAACTATGAAATAATGAAGAAATTTGGCTCTAAGATTGTTATCCAACTTTGAAGCTAGGGAAACTCCTCGAACCAACTGCTGGGGTCAGCGCCAGCTTGCTACATGATTGATTTAAAAAGAAATGTTACATGTTGCAAGTGTTTGAGAGAGTTTTTTTAAGATTGATAGTGAAATATAAGAAATAAAGTCAATTAATGGAAATGCATATAATGCAAATATCAGAGAAATGCTCTCATCTTAATCTTCTGTTAGGTTACTTTGAGAAAATGAGTTTTCTCGGTCAACTTACATGACAAAAGTAGAAGGGCAGCGACGGCAACTCTAATGTGCAGACAATTATCTTTTTCTCTGTGTTAAAAATGGCTCTGTTAAATAGTCTATTGTCGATGAGAGAAAAAGTATGCTGTCGATTGTTTGCAAAATTCATATCGAATAAAGTAGATATCATGAATTTGATCATGATTTATCCGAAATGTAAATGAGAAGGAATTACTTTTTGTAGTGGTATTTGTCCACAGAATAAAGTAGACAGTCTCGAACTGTATGCAAAATTCACAGGATATTACTTCTCTCGTATGAATTGTTTTACCGGATGTTGCATAACTAGCATGCACTGCAAAAGACCAAAAAACAATAATGACAATTATTTTATTAAATTATTAAGTTATTTAATCGTATTTGGAGGTTCAAAGTGACTTCAAATCAAATCAGATATTTGATCATCTGGATGGATTGATGTCATTTTGATTTCCTTGTTTGATAATTAGTTCAGTTGCAAAAGCAAAAAAAAAAAATAAATTAAGTGCGGAAGAAAGCTTAAGGCTTTTAGTGGATCTAAGATTGAGTGCATGATACAGTATATGTTTATGTAGAATATTCAGGTCTGTAAGTATATATGAGCCGGTTCAGGACAAGAACTAAAAAAATAAAAAAAATAGATAGACCTTAAAAAATGCAAAAAAGAGAATGTATATTATGAACGGTTCTTCCAGGACAAAACTAGAAAAAAAATAAGATACCTCCAGAATGCAAAACGGAAATATTTCATATACTGAAGAAAAGACCTATATAAAGAATAAATACAAAATAATAAATTCAAAAATCAAAGTTTTAAGCTCGTTGGCATATTGTTTTCATATTTGAGAATGAGTTTAGGACTATTTATATTACGCTGAAAAGAGTTTTATAAATAAAAATAATCTATTAAGGATAAAATTTAAAATAAGAAGTTCTAAGCTCGTTGGGATATTTTTCATTAGACATGAAAAGAGGTTTCAAAAAAATAATACACGTAGTCGAAAAATTCACGTATGTCTAAAAAATTCGCGTAGTCGAGAAATTTTACTGCTACGTTAGTCTCTATGAAAATATCAAAAATTTACAATAGTCCAAAAATATCAAAATATTTATTAAAAAATGTGTAACCTCAAAAACTGGCAGGACATACTTGCGAGACATGGAAGGCATACTTCTAGAGCAATATATCCTTATTCGTTCATAACATGAAACGTAGTTCTACTTTCCTGGCCATTGTGCAAAGATGAATGTGAACATTGAAACACACAAAGATAGAGAGTTAGGTATATAGAAAGCTCAGGATTCACAATTATTATTTAAGATTAGAGCATTATCAAAAATTAAGAATGAGAAGTTGGTCTTAAGTTTAAGGATATGCAACACAAATGGTATTTGGAATCTTTTTAATAGCGTCAGTTTAGGTGCTTTAACAATATGGTATATCTTCTGTGGCGCTCTGTTCAGTATTACCTAGTCAGTTGCTATGGAGCTTTAACAGGTACGAAGGTTGTTTTTACAACTTCACATTGTTACAATGTTAGATTAAATCTTTGAATTATTCTAAAGAAACGAACAATACATTATAACAAATATAACATTCATCACGTTAAAGAAAAGAAGTTTATTGATAAACTGCATTATTATTTTCAAAGAGGATGATATGTGTATAGAGATAAATGTTAGTCAGTTAGATGCGAGACTGAAAAAAAATGTTTGATTCAATATGTCTTAATGAAGTAAATCAAATATTCATTTCAATTACAGACACAAGTTACTGGACTACGAATAAAACGGTGGATAACTTTCTTATAAGAGACAATGATTCAAATCTGTTTTTCGAAGAACTAAAAACTTTATTAAACAAGAACTTTGGACGAAAAAGATTGTCGGCGACAAAGCAGTAAAAAAATAATTTGTTCAGTAAAATGTTTTTGTTGTATTCCAATGTTACCACAAAATTCAAATATTATATTTTAAAAATGGATAAAATTAAAGTTGATAATCAAAAAAGAATTAGACAATTAGAAGATTTAATAAAACAAAGAAATATTATGAAAGAAAATCATACTCGGCATAGAATGAAAAAGTGGTATTCAATGCTGTATGATAGAAAAATGCAACAAACGAACAAGTTAAAAACTGATTTTGAAAAATCATAGGAACCATTTAAAACTCTTGAAAAGAATTGCTACATCATGATAACGAGTAACTATAACGATCCAGTACTTAAAATTATTAGATGATTATGGATTGTGAGAAGCAATATAGAAAAAATTACCAAAATCTATGTTATTTGAACATTTACTTTCTTTTTAGATAGAAAATTATTCGCAAGATTTTATCTTGGCAGAAAAGAAATATTTCCACCACTTTTACGGGGTTTAATTTTTTCACCAGTAAATATCCTATTAGTTTAGATAGAAATTTTGTTGAATCTTTTAAGAGGAGCAGATATAACCAACTCATGCCGTCGAAGATCTTATTACAATATAACGCTCATGTTAGCTCGCGATGGGCCCGTACAATCTCTAGGCCGTCATAACACCTTCGCAATTTCTATACCAACGACTCCCAAGTCGGACACCGGTTTTCCACCCGACCCAACTATCTTTTTACCCGCTGCTCCCCAAGAATGTACTACATAGATTAAAGATTTTAATATCTGCCATAAAAGAAGGACATAATTCTAGTTTCATTGAATTTCATGCTATATTAAATAGACTGTTAGAAAAGAAGATTCTAAATGAAGAGGATTATAAAAGCATAGCTGAAATATGCTGTTTTTTATTTTTTTTATAAAAAAAATATTTATTTATAAATATTTAATAAAAAAAATTTATTTAAATTTTTATCTAAAAAATGTGTTCAGCAGAACTAGAAAAAATTATAATCATTAGCAAATCTAACAGAGATTTTGGGTTCATCAAAATTTAGTACTAAAAATTATAACAACTACCAATACTATTAAACATACATTATGGACAAGATAAAAATTATCAAATTGCATTGAACTAGTTTCTCACATTTAACACTATTCAAAAACGTTATCAAGAGTGAATGATCAATTTAGATATTCTACTGATAAGGAAAACGTGGAAAGTACTAACTTTTCTTCTGGTTCTTACGAAAGTTGAATCATATCAAATGAAATTAAGAGACATTTAGGTATACCAGGTTAAAGATAAGAAACAATTACATTCGCAGTTGAACCAGCAGTTAATAAATTTTCTCTTACTTTAGCCGAAAATCCTCAAGTTGATTTTAATCATGATGGATCATTATCAAAACTATTGGGATTTAATAAACAAATCTATAGACAAGGTTATCATTTTAGGTGACAAGATTCCTAAATAACTGAAATAATTCAATTGTTTGTACATTGTGAAATTATATGAAGGAGGATATATAAATGGTTTAATATAAATGTACAATTATTTAATATTTTAATATCAGTTTTAATTGAATATTAAATTAACTTTTACTTTTCAATGTACCTTGGTATAGATTAAATGTAATTCCAAACATTAATATATTTCCCTATTACAAGAAAACTATTAACAACATTAACATTAGAATCACTGATGAGAAAGGACAGAAATAAATTTTGGAGTGAAGAGATTATGATAGATCTTTGGTTAGAG